>VURO01021140.1:0-18534 GCA_015108175.1 Pelvicachromis taeniatus
AAGTGCGTGTCTGTGTGTGTGTGTGTATGTGTGTGTGTGAGTGTGTGTGACTGTGTGAGTGTGTGTGTGTGTGTGTGTGTGTGTGTGTGTGTGTGTGTGTGTGTGTGTGTGTGTGTGTGCACTGTAGGTGTTTGTGTGATCTGGACATAATGCAGCCCTGGTGAAACTTTCTGTTGCAGTAACAACCTCAGAGGGCAGTTTTAATGACTTTGGCAGCAATACATATCTCTATTTGTCTCTGTAAAGATTTTAACAATGCAAGAGTGTCATAAATGTGAACTACAAAGTCATGAAAACAGGTTGTGACAAAAATGAAGATCACGAGTGAAGAAAAGTGTGGTCTGACTGACTGAATAAAGTGGGAGAACTATGGGGACACTGACTGACTTTACATCCCTGTTTAACTTTGTTTAGGGGAGTATTTTTGTTTTTTTGTACTTAACTTGTAATGTATTTGTATGTCCCTGATGTACAAATTTGTAATGCGTAATAGTTTTAAGCCGATGACTCAAGAACATTTGGGCATCACAGCTGGTACCATCCGAATGCAGGACAGTCTCTATATGTGTTTTCATTTAGAAGCAGAGAGACGATGCTGTTCCCTACATGTGAATATCAGACATGTTGCCTGTCATCATTTCCAGGAATTAAAGGGTTAAAGTAGCTGATGTTATAGCTGCTTTTGGATTTTTCTTATGCAACATAAATGTTCTGGCATAAATGCATTATGCATGCCTCGGTCATGCTTGCAACATTTCATTGACAGATTTCACCAGCGTTAAGCTGAAGGATCAGTGTGTTTCCACTACTCCCACATTCGCTGACCCCAAAGCAATTTGGCAAAAGAAACAGGTTTGTCCTCTAGTGTCGGATCACCACACAATCAGCAAAGTGCAGACTAGTTGTGCTGATGTGTCAAGGCATAGAGTTTTTCACAGCTTCTGCCGCGCTTTGAAAGAGTTGGTATTTGTCTATGCAAATATGTGTTTGTTTGTTCTGCTGCAAACAAATGAAAATCTGTAGCTTATTCTTGATCAACTTATAATACAATACAATCATATATCCTGGAAACACTTATCCAATGAAACAATAGTGCAATAAGTAACATGATCCCCCATACGAAATATGGCTATAATAATGCCAGCTGTTACTTTCTTTCAACCACCAAGCAAGTGCTCAGCAATAAGCTAAAATTATAATCTTAACTCATCTCTTTGTCTCCCACTCCTTGCCCCTAATGGTTGCAGCAGATAGCTGTCCCGTCCTATCAGTCAGAGGTTTGTTCCTGTTAAAAGGGGTTTTTTCCTTTCCGATGTTGCCAAGTGCTTGCTCATAAAGGGTCCTTTGATTGTTGTGGTTTTCTTTATATTATTGTAGGACCTTTACCTTACAATATAAAGCCACCTTGAGGCAGCTGTTGTTGTGATTATATAAATAAAATTGAATTAAACTGAACCCCCAAACTTATTTGATTATTGCATAATTTCACTAAAAACTACAGTTGTGTTTCCCTGTTTCTATGTCCACATGCGAGAGCAGGGATCTGAGAATATAATATTAAGTGTTCAGTAGCTGAGCAGAATGTCAGAAAAGCCAATCACAACAACTAATACTGACAGCAAATGATCATTTAAATTTGGTATTAGCAGATGTGAAGACCTGGGAATAAAACAGTTTGGACAAGACATAAGTTCTCATAACAGACTTCACACCAAACACAGTTAAAGCGTGGAAAAACCAAGTATGCAGAAGATGAGGAAATAATACATTCACTCTTTAGTTGCCAATGCACAGGAGAGATTTCAACCCATCAAATATCAAAGAAGAGTTTCCAACAACTTGAGCTGAACTCAGCATGTCATTCATCTCAAAGCCTTTTAAAGAAAAAAAAGTAATTGTGAGCAATAAAAGCGAAGACAACTTAAGCCATCTGAACTGTTCTAAAGTCAAATGTATGGAAGCAATACAACATGTGTTATTATGAGAACAGCTTAGTCAGTGAGAACTAACATATATAACTTATCTATTAACTGACAGAGAAGCTTTAGAGTTTAAGGGACACAGCTTGTTAATCTTTCACAGGCGCTGGTTTAATTTGGAAATCTACGTCAGCTGGATAATAAATCTGATGTTTTGAGATGCTATGCTTTTTCCTAATTCAAAAACTGTAATTAAAACGGACAAAGCAATGAAATGTTAGTGATTTGTGACAAAAAGGATACCAATGATGTCCAAAGTGCCTTTTGAACCACAACAAAACACAATGAACAAAGCCTAAAAATTATGCAACACATTCCTGAGAGAATGTTGCACAAATGTTGTGCAGACAGTCTTTTTAAATCTTAACAGGCGGCACCACCTGTAAGACTGACAGAAGCTCCTCCGAACCCTGAATCTGCAGGGCAATGGCACAAATTGCTTCTTCCCGAAACAGTCTCACCTTTATTTCTTTGTAGTTGTCTCACGATGCCCTTCAGAGCAGAAGAGCACAGTGAAATGTGGAGATCTATGGATGGAAGCAATCCCCATGAGTAGGGTGAGCTCAGTCTCTGTCGGCTATGAAAAAAAAGGCCACTCCATCTGAGAGGGATTTTGTAAGAATGGAATTATGACTCAGAGGAAGAAAAAAAAAGAGTGGAGAGAGAGAAAAAGAGACTAGCAGCTCATTTAAAGCATGGTGAGTCAGCCTAGCATTATTTCATGTTCTCCATCCGTGTCTGTCCCCTTGTCACCAGCGTAACCTCACCCCTCCCGCTTCATCGTGGAGGTCCCTCATAAAGACCACTTTTGTCCTCGTTATCATCAGTTTCACATCTTCTCAGCTCTAATTCTGCATGAATATCTCTGCAGGAAAAATACAAACGGCTCAGGCACACAGTGGGGTGGAGGTCGATAAGGTCCCAGAAGAAGAGTACCCACAAAGAAAACAAAGAAATCTAGTCATGAAATCCATATAGATTTGAGATGATTAATGCAAAATTGAGTATGCTACACTGTTATACAACAACAGAACTGAAGGGAAAATGTGATTTCCTCCATGTTCAGTAAAGCCAGAAAGAGAGTGGAACAGTCTGATGTCCATTCCCCATCATTGATTGTTTAGAAAAATGGAACATGTTGTGTTGAGTGTCCAGACCCTCAGGCAAAGTAGCAGGCCATCATCAGAAGACCAGTGCAACAGCCAGGGCTAGAGCCAAACGCGACATCAGACCAACGGGCCCGTAGTCACGCAGTATACCCCGGGAAACGAGCACTTAACGCACAACCTCAATGCAACAGTAGAGTTATGTCAATATTGCCTTCTTCATAATGGCATCTGGTTGCTTAATAGTCATGGCTGGTGGAGAAAGACAATGACATATCAGAGGGTTCAGACCGCACATGTTTTTGAACTAATCTATTTTTTTTTCTTTAAATGTAATAATTTTATATGGGAAAAGCTGTTTAAAAAAAATACAAAATAGTCCATATCAGATCATATCAGACATGGAGGTGATCAGCTCATGGCACTGCTGAGGTGTTACTCAAGCCCATGCTGCTTTGATAGCAGCCTTCAGCTCTATTTCTATGTTGGGTATTTTTAATGTTACTATTGATAATACTCCATAGGCTACAGTAATAACATGGTCAGCAAACCACTGAGCAGTAGTTTTGACTCTGCGGGCAGCTGCCAAGTCCTGCTGGAAAAGGAAACCGGCATCTCCATGAAACTGCTCTGAAGAAGGCTTGGTAGATGCCATGCAATGACACCCAACACGATCATAGATCACATATTGCGATAACGTCACACTGGACTTCAAACACTTTGGACTTTGTTCTGCTCCACTCTTCCTGCAGCTTCTGGGACCTTGATTTCCAGCAACAGACCACGCAACAATGCTTGTTATGTGGTTGTTAGATGCGCAATGAGGCCCAAAGTGTGCCAAGAACACTCACTCACATCATTACACCACCAGGGTGGCTGTCAAGGAGAAACAATTTGTGATGGGGCATTGGTGAACAGTTTACTCATCATCTGAAGGGCCAGGTGCAGCTCTTGTGTAGGGGGTATAGCTCAGTGGTAGAGCATTTGACTGCAGATCAAGTGGTCTCTGGTTCAATTCCAGATGCCCCCTATAGAGGCACAAATGAAAAAGAGAACTCTGAAAATGGACATATGCAAGAGCACTTAATAGCCTCTTTTTCTTTTGCAAAGAACAATTGCTCAAAACCATTTTCTCAACTGAAATCTACTGAAAATGTCCGTCCCAGCTGCCTAAACAATTGATAAAGTAAAGAATGGATCATTGTTTTCATGTTGTGTATGACAAACTCTGGCTAAACTCTAATTATGCAGACCTATTCCAGTAGAGTCCAGTAATATAAAAATATAGCTTGAAATTAAAGACATGTTGGTGACATTAAAAATCACAATAATTTAAAACAGCTTGCTTCTGTTTGGCAGATATAAAAATCTAAATTCTTTATGTGGAGGTAGCGTTGGTTGTCTACTAGGTTTGGATCCCTGGCTCTAGGCTGCATGTCAAAGTCTCCTTGGGCAGGATACCAAACCCCCACTGAACCCCTGAGAGGGAGTGTGTGAATGTGAGATTAAATATGCTTAGACATACATTAAGCAGTTGTGTGAATGAGGTTTGCAGTAATAAAGCACTTTGAGCGCTTGCATAGAGTAGAAAAGCACTTAAGAACTTAACTCACTGGCATTTTGGAAAGTTGGTTGTGACTTTGACATCTGTCAGCGTATAGCATATGAATTTAATGAAAAGAAGGTTATTCGGAAAAATAGTTGATTAAAAGGTCTGTGAAGGAAAATCCACTATTTCTGGACATGAGGTCTACTTTGTTTATAAAACACTGCGTACAGTTTAATAGTGCAGTCAGTGCACAAGCACTTAATGCAAACACAGTGTGATAAAATCAATGAGTAACCAATAGCACATACAAAAGAACCAACATACAAAAGTGATGAAGAAATATTTCCAGTGTGCTCGGAGCTGAAGTCATTGTAATCGCTAATGCTGTTTTGTTTTTCCCCACAGCTTCCAGTATGAAGAAGTAATCATTCTGTTTTCCATAAAATTCATTGCACAATCTGAGCATCCCACCCCACCCCATTTCATTTTACTACAGCACAATAGCCTCCTTGTTTTAGGGACTGGCGGCCTGGATGGCACCATGCTACATTATCATGATATTCCTCCACAGTGTAGCTAAATGGGCTCATTCAACCCAGATGACCTTCTACAAACCCCAAAAGAGCTGCTAGTAGCTGCCCTACAGCACATAATGTAAGCTCATTAAAAATCTCATTTGGAAACTGCTGAGATCTACAGTAACATCTACTTTTAGTACATCACCTTTGACATGGAAAAGTGGTTGAGGAGCCTTTAAAATGTTTTGTCCTATATTGATGGAAAGAGAAAGTAGGCCGTTTCCACTGATGAGTACAGTAACAACGTTGTACTCCTTTGTGTCGTGATAATAGCGGGCCCAGACTAAAACAAATAAACAAGTCTGAGATATTTTGTCTTGCTTTCTCACAAATATTAAGAAGATTCATAAACAGGTAGTTATTGGTTATAATACAGGCTCAGCTTCAAAATGCGGATGTGACCGTCGCTACTAAAAAATAATTAATGTTTTTGAAAATAAAGTAGCTTCCTGTAATTGGTGAACAGTTCTTGTGAAGGGGGTATAGCTCAGTGGTAGAGCATTTGACTGCAGATCAAGAGGTCTCCGGTTCAAATCCGGATGCCCCATGTAATGGCTCAAGTGGGTAAAAAAACAAAATAAATCCTGTTCCGCTTAAGACAGTGAAAGGCCAGGTATGTCTCTAAGATCTTTAGTGCACTTTATTTTTTTCATATTCCTGACTTACAGAAATTGTTCATCTGCCGTAAATTCTCCAAATTTCTCACAGTTTTTAAGACCACATTGAACAGAATTTCAAGATATGACAAGATTTGGGCTAATGGCTCTTTGGGAATCACCTAGTCAGTCCAAATATAATATTTTATGTGTGCTATCTTTGACATTTTTCATAGATTCCATTAAAGAAATATGAATACATCATATGTGTTTTTGTGACAAGATAGTAATAACAAAATGCCTTAAATGTTTTGGGTTTTTTTGTTAAGCAAATCCATTGTTTTTAGACACAGAACTGGTTCACCCTTTGAGTCAGGGGCCGTTTTATGCTTTACTGATTCATAGGTCAGTGTTAAGTGGCTTAACAAGCATTCCTGTGAAAGTGGTCAAGTACAAGGACTGAACTGTAAGTGAGAGAAAAAGCAGCCACGATCCAAAGAAAAACTTTCAAAGACTTTCAGAAATGCTGGAGAACTATTGTTCAAGACCACTTTTAAAAATTACAAAATGTCTGATTCCATGAAGCCATGAAGTATAAAAATGAAAAATATAATATAATATAATATAATATATAAATGATGTTTGAAAGTAACTCAAACAGAATGTTTTGAAATAAATATTCAGCTGAACAATTGTTTTATGGATGCTGAAATGACATTAAAAAAAAAAAGGAAGAATAACCACATCAACCACTGCAGATGCACATCATAGAATTATTGCCATCACTTACCTGTTTGAAAATGAACTTATCCTCTCTGTTGAGATACCAGGCAGTGACTATGTGTATGATGGACAGCACAGCTCCACTAACCACAGCAGCTCTCATTCTGACTGGCAACAAGGTATAGATAATGTAGATGAAGAACATTGTCCACCAGATGCCCTCTGATGCACTGCGAGGGGACACCCTTAAGACCCCAAATACTTGCACTACAATCAGTACCCCGATCACCAGGTAGCTCACAATCCACATGTAATCTTGGTGGAAGCCGTTGCGATTGCACACTACCATCATCGCCAGGAAAAGAGCCATGGCCACAGACAGTACTGAGATGTAGGCAGCACTGAAGCCTGCATGGACACAGTGGAAGGCAAGCATGACAACGCACACCACCACCAGAACTCCCATTAGCATGGTCAGAGAGCTCTGGTTGAGCCTGAAGAAGTAGCGCTGGTAAAGACGTTCCAGCTTGGTGGACTGAAATTTCTTGGATTGAAAAACCCTCACAACCTGCATACAGCAGTCTGCGGCAGTCATTGTCTTGCAGCTGCCCTCTGACAACTGTCCTGATTCCTCCTCTTTTCTACCCCTCAGCTCACCGTCTTCGAAGCCCAGATTCACAGCCTTTAGACCCAGATCTCCACCACCAACCATCTGTTTCCCATAGTGGTCTTCCTGCCAGCCACAGCGCAGGCCAAAATTGTTCCCACTGGTGCCTGCCCCACAGTGGTAATTTTGAGGGGCAACATTAGGGGTTTCCAAGTCCTCCGGGTCCCTCAGGCAGCTCATGTAACGTGGATTGCATAGTGACGAGCTGTCCTTCCTTTTTTTGCCATTGCGCTCTCCCCATGCCGTCTTTCGCTCATCCACTCTGCCTGCAAAGAGGTCTCTGGCCCATGACATCCTACAAAACACAATATATAAATGGTAATGTTTCACATAAAATTGTACTGATCTTCAAGCTTTTAATTTCTTTTAATATAGAGATTTATGGGTTCCTCTCACCTGTGTGGGCTTTATTATGTTTAGTAACACTGCGCTCTTTGGCCAGGCCACTAGTTTACCCCAGCGAGCACACACCATGAGCTCAGAGTGACCAGAGGCATCAGAGGGGCATCTGTATTTGAGTTGCTTTCTTTTGTAGAAACAGTCAGTGTGTCAACCCTGTACACCACCAAGTGCCTTTAAAAACCACCCGTTCTCCTGTAAAAGCAAATGAAAAAACAAACACAAAAAACACAAGAGATTGTTAAGCAAACAAAGCATCAGGGAATATCCGCTGATTGCATTAACATTAATAGTATGCATTTTTTTTTCATATTACACATATGTTTGGTGTTATAGGGCCTATTTATGCCACTGAATGTGCAAGTCTTTGTATGGTTTGCCCATTCCACTTCTTTTCTTTCCGTGCCTCAACCAGCCTGGGACCACACTTTCAAATGTTTTTTGTTCTGCCTGCAAAACACTGGACTGTAAAAAAAAAAACCTACTCTAATTCCTGTCTCGTGCAGCAGGTGCCATTCATAGGTTTTGTCCTGAAACCATGACAAAGAATGTAGTCCCGTTCCAACCAACTTTTACACTGATTGCCAGCTTTCACAACTGATATCAAACACCACTTCTTGGTGGACAGCACTCTGCCGTGCTTTGTCCCAAAATCTGCCCCTAACATCTTGAGTGGGCAGGCATGGGTGTGCTCTATTTGACAACAAAGGCGTACTGAGTGGGCACCAAGAGAGATCAAGAGCTCTCCAGTCCAGATTAAATTGTCCATGCTTCCCCCATTAGCTTTGATGACTCACTATAGCTGGATTCTAGCAGTACATGTCAAGGACAGTGCTAACCTCGAAACTCAATAAGCAAATCTTCCAGGCTGGCAGAGATGAGACTAATGGTGGGAAGAGCAAGCATGAAGTGCACACATGTTTATAATCAACAGCAGCCTCTAACATGAAAGCTGCCAAGCTGAAAACTAAAAGGATGACTATTTAGCTATATGTTAAATATAACCCACAGTAGTGCAAGCTGGGAAACCATTTCTTCAGTAACTATTATTTAATTAAACTCCCTCTACTTAATAATAGATTAATAGCTGATCACAACATTTACAAACTGGTAAAGTAATCAGCATGTTGTTTCACGCTGGGTGCATCTTTTTGGCGTATGACCCACTCTGGTACACTCCAAGCATGTGTCCCCTCACCTTCTTTTTTTTCCTGCAGAAACAACCTTAGTCCTCGACTCATCCTTATACATTTACGACAGGTCAGACTGCGATATGCGGCTCTTACGTAATGCAATCTGTGCAGGCACGCATCTGCCATAAACCACGAAAAGAATCTGTACATGGCACATGGGTACATTTGTATCAACCGTTTAAAATTTAGGACGATGCGTTCAGTTCCCTCGCAGTACGAGTAAATATCTGTATTATTGTGCACATTGACACGGAGCAGCAACAGCCCTGCAGTCACCACTACCATGATTCTAATGTCAGAAAACATGTTTGACAATTACACGTGTAGGCCCAGGCTGTGTCTGGTTAAGGGGCAGTCGGACGAAGCGCATTACATAACAGGACGCTCTAAGTAGCCTACAGGAGAAGGCGACTGCTCCCAGTGTTCAAATGTAGCCGCTTTCACCACAATTCTCATGGAGACGGCGTTGGACCCGGATAGTCTGGAGTCAGCCTGGAGTGTGTGGGCTGCAGAAGAAAGCGCAGGTTGCCACAGATCACCGCCTCTACTAACTTGTCGGGAGTAAAACATTCCGTCGGGCAACTTCTGTCTTGGCAGCTGATCCTCTGATATCGCATGGATGTGCAATCCAGCTCACAGGACTACTGTTCAGTAATAAGGGCTGTAAAAGGGCTATACACTGGGCCTGTTCCTCCAACATAAACGCGTACGTCATTATGTTTGGACTCCAAACAGGTCACTGGACAAGAGGACGCTGGTGAAACGCTCTGGGCAAAATCGCCAAGTGTCATTCGATTGATTCGCCTCTTCGCGTTAAATGTCACGTTAAATAAATAAAGTGCTGTCTGCGCCTGTGTACAGTAGAGTACAGTCCAGGCGGCTCAACGCCGCCGCAGTCATCACAGCAAAGCACACTCCAGAGCAAGTCAACTGCTCACAGTCTTTTCCAAGGCTCTATCCTCTGATTGCTTTTCAGTGTCGCCGAGCCGAAATTCACATTGTTGCCCAAAACAGTCGCGCGAAAGCTTTAGACGTGCAGTGTACTTACCATTGGACATCCAATAGGAGTAACCATAACACTGCAGTGGAGCTCCAGCTTAGCCCTGTCTTAAGTCTTTACGCAGCCGCCGTGACACGCTTCGGATGCGGGTCCGTCCTTGCGGAAACCAAGGGAAAACTGCGAAATTGGCAGGACAGCCTTCTCTCTTCCCAGCCAAAGCTACAACCCTACATTCACAGCGCTCCTCTCTCTTTCTCTCTTTCTCTCTCTCTCTCTGTTTCTCACACACAGTCACACACACACACTGACAGCTCCAGTCCCTCATTCCCATCCCATTCATGATCGCATGAGTCCCCCTAGAGGTGACATGCATGCTTCTCCACCTGCTCGAGTGTGATCCACTCTCCTGCCCGTCATTAGGTCCACTTGTTCCTTCCTCCACTTTTAGTTCACCCTTGTTGTAACACAGCGTGCAGATTAATAGCAAGCCATGAGAGAACAAAGAAGCTGTTTTTAAGCATTACATGCAGATATTGCCAAAGCACCACCTAGTGGCGATAATGTATCCACTAAAAACTTCCAAAAGTCACCGAAGCGATCATGTTGACCTCTAAACTGTTTTTTAAATTATTATAATCATTACACTTCGTCTTATATAAAGTCCAACAAAATCATTTATTAAGAAACAACTGATTCCGGTTTAATGGCTGCACAGACTGCCAAAAATCACACAGTGCAATGTAATGTGTAAACTAGTAGCTCAACAAGTGCTAGAAAAGAACAATCTGCTGTCAGGGACCAGGAACATTAAATATTGGGCTTCAGTAAGCACGCAGTGTGACTAGGTTAACGCAAAGAGTTGTAACTTATTTTACTTTTACATGGAAGGACTGCTGTATAAATCTATGTTACAGCACCATATTCTACTAATGTAAGTCTAAATGTTACTAAACTGTCTCTATATTAGGCAGGGCAACACAAGTGTGGGTGCAGAAGAATATAAAATAGAAAAATTGCTTGCTTTTTGTTTGTTTTGGTCTGTGTTTCTCTAACTTACACTTTAAAATACTCCCAAGGTGTTCAACTGGATTTACCTTATGTCACTAATTTACTGGTGACAGCTTTCACTTCTCATTTAAATGTAATTTCACGATTGCTTTGCGTTGGAAATCTTAAATCTTATTCTTGAGACTAGATATTTGATCTTTTATTTGCATTTGCATGGATTGTTGCACTTCAAAGGCATTCAACCTGCGTTCACAGAAAAATTTATAAATGTCATCTGTCCAGCACGGCTAACACTTGTATAGATCTGCCTCCAGCTGTTGTAATTCTAGCCAGGTCCACTCCGAACATGCTGGACGCCATCTGAGTCCAATAAATATATTTTGATTTCATTTATCCAAAATTGTGCTGCCAGTATTCATTAGCTTCTTTTAATGCTCTTGGCAAAGTTAGAGTTTGAAGTTTGTTTTGAGACCAGATGTGTGGGGCTTTTTTTCTCCTGTTTCTTGGAGTGTGTATAGTGTATAGTAGAGGTTGTTATAATGCAAACATCAATTTTAAGAAAAAGTTTTAGCTCAACTTTTGTCTTTTCTTGACAAGAACAAAATTTATGAGACCTTTCCTTCAGGTTTCAGGGACTTTCACAATGCTGAGTCTGCTATTTTAAAGTAATAAATGATACTCTACTGAATGTCTGGTGATTACTGTACTGGTGATTGTTCCATCTTAGCTCTGCTGGTCCCGGGTGCCACCTTTTACTGAGTCAATCATGATTTACTTATTGAGCATTTAGAACATTGTGTAGGAGTCAAGGGTTTGGCTCTAGATAGGTTTCAGTCTTATATTAAATAAGAGACTTTCTCAGTCTACATTGGAAAATACTCTTCTATGACGTCTGGAGTTCCCCAAGGCTCTATTTTGTGGCCTGCTCTGTTTTCTTTGTACATGCTCCCTCTGAATATGACATGTCTTTTCATTCCAACTCAGATGATTTACAAACATATAGCAGGGAATCTTGGAAATATAAGGGCACAGTCTGTATCCTGGTTACAAATAATTCAATGTCCCATATTTTCCCACAGCTAAACAAAGCAAGAACGAGGTTATAATGTGTGGCTTTTCATTTTTAGTTTAGCATGAATTATAACCTGGTTCCTCAATCCTTTTTATTAAAGCAGTTTTTTTTTTTTTTTTTTAAGGATAATGTTTGATACAAATTTAAAATTTGATGTTGATCAAGGTGGGGGTTTTTTTGTGGGGTGTTTCCATCACTTTTGGAAAGTCATACATGTTTTTGTTAAATCAAAAGTGGAGTACTGAAATGCACGGTATATGGAGTTCAAAGTGGAGTCCACTTTACTTATTTACAATTAGACCAAAATGCTTTAGCTAAATTTCTAATTGGGCCAACAACAAAAAAATAGATCACATTGTTCATAACACCTTTATTTCATGCAATTGTGGACACGTGTAGAGGAAGTCTGGGAACATTTTTGTTTTTCTTGCTCTTTTTTAAAACTTAAATTTTATTTATTTATTTATTTATTTTATTTATTTATTACTAGGTAGAATTTGTGCCATGTCAGAATTCCGTAACACTTGCAAGGTTATACAAATATTACACTTTAGTAGTTGGTAGTATACCTCATCATGCAGCTGTTACCTGAATGTATTCTTAACGAAGGGACACAGGAATCAAAGGCTGAAGTGTGCAAATGACACAAGAACTGAACTGGAAATCAATGATTGATGTCAGTCAGAATGTTTGACTGAAATTGCCAGTAATACATGTGACATGCATAGCCATCTCTAATGTTTACAGAGAGTTTTAAAAAAATCCAGTTAGTGCCAGTTTTCTGGGTGAAAATGCCTTGTTGATGCTAGAGGTCAGGGGAAAATGACCAGGCTGCTTCAAGGTGATAGGAAGGCAAAAATAACAACAAAAACAAACACACACAGTTACAAAGTAACCACCAACATGTGAAGAGCATCTCTGAATGCACAACAGGTCAAACCTTGAAGCAGATGGGCTACAGCAGCAGGGGACCCCACCAGAGGCCTCCCCTGTCAACTAAGAACAGGAAACTGAGGCGACATTTTTCACCAAGCTTGAACAGTTACTGTAAAAAATGTTGCCTGGTCTGATGAATCTCAATTTCTGCTTCATGATTTTAGTAGGTCCAGAATTCACGTTGTCACACACAACATGAAAACATGGATCGATCCGTCCTTGCATCAGTCTTTTAGGCTGCTGGTGGTAGTGTAAGGATGTGATGGACATTGCCTTGGCATACTTTGGCCCCTTTGGCATCTAACGACTGCATAACAAGTATACTTGTTGTATTTCAAAATTATGTTCAGTGTGTCCATTTTTGAGGAAGCTGAACTATCTACAGCAGATAAACACTATCTGAAAATCATATCCTAGAAAAAATAGAAAAAAGCCATAGGAAAAAAAACGGTTTTAATAAATCACTGGACCCATTTCCAATTTTCCTACCAAAATATGAAGATTTTTTAACAGGCTTGACATAAGTGAGCAAATATGAGATTTGTATTTCGTAACAGTTTGCCCAGCAGAGGGCGCCAGCGGTCACGGACTGTCTCACACACCCCTTCTCTTTTTAAAAACAATCTGAAATAAGACGAACAAAATGAATCTTTCAGTCTACTTCAGGGGCCTCTCTCTCTCTCTCTCTCTCTCTCTCTCTCTCTCTCTCTCTCTCTCTCTCTCTCTCTCTCTCTGTGACTTCTCCCGTGTCTTTGACATTGACTGTCTGCTGTATACAGTTTAAGCTACCTGGTCGATCGGCACGGTGTAAATGGAAGGCGTCTGCAGGATGTGAAGTGGTGGGGGCTGGGGGGCAAAGTGCTGGATCGGTGAAAACCGAGAGGACCTTCATCCAACCCTCCATCTAGCTGACATCTTCAGCTAGTGAATGCAAAATGCCTAAAAACAGCATTCCAGTCAAACAAAGCTCTTTGAATCTGAACAGCAAACAGAAGTAATGGGACTTCTGGGACTGTGATAATGGAGTAAATTAACATGCTTAGTCCATGTGTAACAGCACAAATTACAGACACTTTCTCCTTCACGTGTCGCTCTAATTAGCCCTGGAATAAAGGCTCATCCCATTACACCAATTTCATGCTAAGCAAGGAATCCTGCATGAACCCTGAGCTTAAGAGCTTGAGGGGCAACACTTGCTTCGTAAACATTTTTAAATAACTGGGCCGAAAACAAATTGAGTCGCATAAGGGAAAGCGGAATAGTTCAGTTTTAGAGATAGAAACATTATGAAATGGATTTAGGAGAATTACTAAAAATGTTCATTATATATTCAGAAATTCAAAAATAGAAATCCGACATGAAGCCGCAGAAATCCAGAGGACCGGGCTGTGCGAAAAGTGCAGGTCTTGCATAATTTATTACGAAAGCTGTAATCTATCCAGCCGTGTGTCCGTGCGCGTGGCTTTGTGTACAGTCATTGATCATGCCGTGAATCCAGAACTAGAGATTTTACAGCGCAGATGCCGTGGGAGCATCGCATCCAAATGAAGCGTTATTACAGCTGAGCCGTTTTCTCTCCGGTGCTGTGGAAATGTTTCGACGAGGCGCGGTGCTCTGCCTTTACTTAATGCCTTGTGGCTTTTTCGCCCAAGTTGGGCTGTGGTGACCGAGACTGCTGTTATCTGCGGATGTCCCTGACCAATTCAAGCGTCTTTCTGCTGAACGAGGTGGGCTTTCAGTTTTTCCTTCTTCTTTTCTTTAGCTTTAGGTTGTCGAGATAACTGAGGAAAATTTGGACTGTTTTTTGTTCTAGAAGGAGTTTGAAACCAACCTGCGTGCAGTGCATTTACAGTACCATGCAGACCTGTAAGGGGAGCGGAAGGTAGTAGCAGGTCCTTGCTGGGATGCTGATAATTAAATTAGACACGCTGACCACGCTGGGAATCTTTCAGTTTGAAGTGGAAAAGCCTTGACGTGCACTGGCACTGTCTGCCAGCTGGGATTAGGAACAGATGAGCTTTGAAATGTTCGTGATAGTCATTTCACCCAAAATAACAAAATTGGTCAGCTGGCGCAACAGATGGACTACGTGTGTGTTTATACTTTATGCTTTATTTGGAAATGAGGCAACGGCTGCTTTAATACTGCAGGATAAACAACCGAAACTTTATTATGATCTGTGTCACACATCTGTGAACGAGCGTGGTAATTGGCGATCAGAGTTAAAGTGTGTGGCTTTGCCTGCTTTAAAATCTGCATGCTTGTTTATGATGTGAGAACGCACTCCAGTCATTAATCAGAGGATGTGATGTAATGCAGTGCCTCAGTCAGAGTGAGAAGGCCAAGTATGATGTCTGTCAGTATTTTATTTACTAAATAACGTGTTTCATGTTGAGGGAGAGAAATGCAGGGGAAGTTACTTTTGTAGATAATTTTTCAAAACTTGAATTAGTCTAAATTTTAATATATACAAATGATGATTCTCTGTTGATAATGTAATCTGCTTTAGGTGGTTGGTAGAAAACACAGAATTTAATCAAATCTGCTTTCTGCTAAATTATCAGTGTAATAATGTTGCATCTGCAGAAATCTACACTTATTTAGGTTGTGATGTTTTTAATGCCTAATTTAATCAAAGGTTATGGTGCTTTGAAAGTTATTCTTTCCTGGAGGTTGCATTTCACAAAGACAGATTAATATATACCTGAAGCTTACTAGTGAGCAGACAGTATTAGGAAATCCATCTGCATCTCACCCAGAGGGTCTGGACTTAAAGGTGACTGAAAAGTCAGGATACATAATTCTGACCATGCTGTCAGCCAGCTGGCTGGGAAAGGTCCATCATCTGCTTCATTGTGTGTCTGGAAGCAAAACTACAGGAGGTCTGCATTACCATGAAGTGCTAAAAGTCTCTCTGTCATCTTGCTGAGGACTTTTTGGCACTCATCTCAAAAAATACATATGCTATGCAAAATATTCAGCACTCAGTGTATCAATGTATCGCAAAATCAGATCTTAGATATTGAGTCTGTTTTTCTATTTGAAGAAAAAGCAGCTTACAGTGTTTTTCAATGAATAAAATTAAAAAATCTCTTGTATAGAGAGAACTTTTATTTTGAATAATAATAATAATACAAAAAACTAATAGCAGCTGCATGCCCATGTGTAGTTAGGCTTTACATTACGAGTATCACAGTATAATTTTCTCTTATAATACAGTCATATTTATTAATATGTAATATGTCTGAAATGCCTCTTTTTTAAACATTTTTTTCCCGTGATTATATTTGAACCACTTCCTTAAGTTAACAACCAGTGCACTGCTTGTTAACTTCTCAGTGAACAGCCTCACCTTACAAATTATGTAAGGTACGTGTTCGCCACTCGCCACTGCAAGAAGTACCCTGTCTGCGCGAAGCGCTGCATGGTGACACTCTCGCTCACTTCAATAACATTCCAGTCTGTTTACTTCCTCCCTCCTCTTGGTGTGTTGGAACACATTCTGTACCTGCTTGTCTGAACCCATCAAGTACTGTATAAACCTCATGAAAGGATTTGGCAGCAAGGAGTCATCTTCCCTCCACTCAAAAATCAAAATGCAGCATCCCCAGTGCCTTAAAATAGCTCCTCATCCATAATGCACCAGCAGCAGCTCTGCCCACAGAGGCGCTTCATATGGGACAGACTGACAGAGCTCCTAAAGCTCCTCTCTTTCTCTCCTCCTTTTCTCCCTTAATTTAACTTTCCAACCTTCATTCATTCATTCTGATTTTTATTCACAGAATTAAAATGGATGCCTCCTATGTGTCCCTCTTCTGTTTTTTCCCCTGCTCCTGTTTCACTATTTTCTGCAACCTAGCCTATGAATTATGAATCTCAGTCTTGTTGGAGATTGTCTAGCCAACCATGGTCCTCCTTCATTTGTGAGACTGCTTGGCTTTTACGTGTTTGCTGTTGTTTTACACAGTATCTTATGCAAGGTGCGGTGAGCACAAATGAATGAACCTTTCTCCTCTTAAGATGTTTGGCTGGTTTGCGCAGACCTCCCACATCCCACAACACACACACTCACCAGCCGAGCAGCTGTCAGGACACAGCCATCCATGACGTCTACAAAACACACTCTGCGAACCAACGGGCTACACCGGGGAAACCTCCACACATCGAACATCGCCCCCCGTATCATTCTCATCACCATCAGACTTTCTTCCTTCTGTAAACTTTTGGCTTTTGACATGTTGAAATCCAGAGTGGCTGAAAAATGTGATAAGACTGTAGAAATGCTCAATTTTTTTCCCCCGTTGGAAGTTTTGTCTCTGTGAGCTATACAGAAGGCAGCACAGTGGTCGAGCGGTTAGCCCTGCAAGAAGGTTCTGCTTGATGGGCTAATATTTGATTTTAAAGATGTCTGCTTGGGGGTGTATCCCACTTTTTGCCCTCAGGTGGGATAGTTGGATAACCAGATAAGAAAACGCACAGAAGGATGTAATTACAAGACATGGTAGTATTTGGGTGCCTATTTATGTCTCTACATTTTAGTCCTGAGGTTCATTTTGAATAGTTAATAGTTAATAACTTCATAACGGCACTTAATTTTGGAATTACTTGCTCATCGACCATGTGCGGTATTTTTGTTTAAAACTTCTGAAAATGACAAAAAATCAGATATGATATAATTAAATCTCTCTTCAGCTTTTCCCTCTGAGTGCCTTTGAAGCGTCTAGGGATTCTAGTCCTTTTTACCTTGGTTGTTGCTTGAAGACTCAGTGCCACCCGATGCTGCATCACATAGTTACCTTAAGCATCATGGTGGAGTTTTGAAAGAACCCAGCATGCGCTTTTGATACAAAGTCCCATCGGACAGGCAAGGTAGAGATGAAGGGTAGACTAAGGAGGAGGAGAGAGGATGCTATGTGGAGCATAGAGAGCCTCACTGACGTAGAGAAGGGTTGTGTACTGAGTGGTGGAGAATAGGATAGGAGGGGGGCTGTAAAGAAAGAGAGAGGGATAGTCTGCTTACAAGCACGCTACAGTACACTTCAGTGTTACACAAGAAAGAGAGCACACCATGACTGCCTAGCACAGAGAGAGCAAGCAAGAGAGACGGGGAGTGTTGCTCTCCTACCTCTATCTGAGTAAGTATGGCGCTATCTCTTCTACATCAAAATTCCTTGCCTCAAATTGCTCAGACCTCACAGCAGGTCTGATTTTTAGATGATAAAAGATTTTGGCTGACTTTGAAGAGAATGGAAAAATCTTTCCTCATTACATTTTGATTGAAAGTTTGAAGAATTGTGTTGTTTGCAGTTGTTAAAGTGGGGGAAGACTGAATTTTGATCTCTATTTGACCGCTGTGAACGGATTTGATGGATATCAAGATTCCTCACCCTCAGCACTCACATTTCACTGGAAATGTTGCACTAAAGCAGAAAATGGCATTTAGTACAGTTGTGTTAAAGATTAGCAATGGTGGGAAGCTGTGGGCATGCTCGCAAGCGTTTCTTTCTCTGTTGGTGGGGGGAAGGAGTGCATTTGGGACCGCTAGGTTTCCTGTGTGGGGTCAATTAAATACTGCATGAGACAGAGCACTAAAAGCCTGTCCCGTGAGGAGCAAAGTGCTTTGTGTGTGTGTGTGTGTGTGTGTGTGTGTGTGTGTGTGTGTGTGTGTGTGTGTGTGTGTGTGTGTGTGTGTGTGTGTGCGCGCGCGCACACACACACACCCACAACC
>VURO01021140.1:18554-46711 GCA_015108175.1 Pelvicachromis taeniatus
GATATACGCAAAGGACTGTGTGTGTGTGTGTGTGTGTGTGTGTGTGTGTGTGTGTGTGTGTGTGCGCGCGCGCACACGCAAAGCCTTGATTAAATTTGATGAACCAGCAATGTTGAGAGGACCACAAAGGTTCCAGTTCCAGCTTCTTTGAGTTCCTCTCCAGAATCTGTGCACCGCTGCTCTCATTATTATCTTGATAAAAGAAAGGACAATAACCTACAGTGCGCTTGGACTGGTTTAATCTAGAAAATGAATCTGTATCTATCTACTCCGCTTTAGTTAACTAACATTTGCCATCTTTCCTCACCTACACCGTGTAGTCACTGAATAGTTTTAAGACTTAAACGTGAGACAGATCACTTATTGTTCAATGTAAAGCTGGAATGTGTGACTATGTAGGCCGCCATTACATATTGATAAGTCTGAAATACCCCCCCAGTTAGCTCGGCACACCAAACAAGACACACCAATTAGGCCCAACTCAAATCTAAAACATAAATCAGGTCATCTTTTAAAAAACACATCTGACTTAATGAAGGATGCAATTCTGTTTAATTCTGCGCCGCACCGTCGGTACACAGCTTTATGTGGGTTAGCTCCAGCCTCTCTGAGCTTTGAAGCAGTTTGGTGAAGTCAGGTTGAGGGATCCCTGGGGGGATGAAAGTCTAACGATGCACAGTGTAGCCGGCAAGGCCAAGTTGTCAGCATGGATGAAAGATATTCCTGGCTCCGCTCAGTGCGATTTCTTCTACTGTATGCCAGCTTCACTGACAACCCATCCATGACTGGTCACATATTTACATTGTCAGTGTTGCATTCGCAGCACTTATCTGTTCAGCTAACAAATCCAACGTGTATTCAGTCCTTAGGTCTCCTAAAAAAGTGGGGTTAGTGCTGAGAGAACAGCTGCTTATAAGTGTGTCCCCAAAGGCTGCAGGGTTATCCAGAGGCTCATTAAAGACTGGGATAAAGTATTCTGGGGTAACATTAGAACAGGAGGAGGGTGGAGCTGCAAAGGACAGTATGGAGTATCAATCTGGGTGCCTCTCATATTGATCCACTCTGCCCTACTCTGGTTGCATTTCTCTCTGACTCTGAATGATCCACCTTCCCCTGTAATGCTGCCTCAGCTAACACTTCTCACAGAAAGTAAGATGCCCTTTCATAAGTTACAAGGCCAGAGAGATGAGCAGTTGACTGCAGAGTTTCAGCACGTTAATCTCCATATTTCTCATTAAGATGTGGAGCTGTTTTTTTTTTTTTTTAAAGTACTCTAGGTATTTGTTCCCAGATGACGCAGAACCTCTCGCATTGTTTACAGAACAAGAGTATGGTTTAAAAAAAAGAGAGAGAGATAATCATAGAAAGTAATGGCAGCCGAGAGTATCAAACAAAGATCTGCTTGTGGGACTGATTGTCAAAAAAATGGGGGGTTGGGTGAAGGTGTTTATGCCCTCAAAACTACTTTCAGTGCTTCTTTATTCCCCAGGGGGTCGCTACAGCAGGTTGCCCCGCAAATTTGATTACGCAGACTTTTACACTGAGTGCCCTTCCTGATAAAAGGGATGTAAAGGATTTGTGTCTCCTCCCAAGACTTAACTGAGGATCATTTACTTGTCAGGCAAAATGTGTGAACCACTACACTACGCTCTCAAAGAATTAAAAAGAAAAAAAGAAAACCCTCTTCTATCACTTCCAAATCCATATTATTATATTTTTTCAATACCTGCTTCAAGATAGCTATACAGACCAATACACTTTGCCAAAGTTTCTGTCTTTCTCTAGATGTTTTTCATTTTTTGTTTTGTTTGTCTTGTGTGAAATTTTAACAAAATTGCTATTATAAAGTACAACCGCACCACAATATTAAAAAATATATACAATATAGATAAACCCACCTTTACTGCAAAGACAGCGCACATGCACAGTTGTACAGAGCCCTGCTCTTGTTTTCCATATTGGCTCATTCACATTCAGATCGTCTGTCTGGCTTCAGTGAATGCAGCAGAGCCATTCTCAAATCTGCTTTACTCCATCTTTAAGGAATTCATCAAAACTCATTGAACTTTAACTTAAACAGTCCTTTGCTATCTCCTCACCGCTACCAGCCCCAGTCACTGTTGGGAGGAGAGGAGAGCTATATTTAGAGCACCTGAACAGCATATTAATAACAAAAAGAGAGAAATATTCTTTTAATCTTTTGTCTTCTTGTTCTAATAGTCTGACTGTGTTCTTCCCTGCCTGTTTCCTTTAAATAAATCTCTGTATTTTTTCATTTCTCCCACAATTTCCTGTCAACTTATTCTCTTAAACCCCCCCCCCCCCCCCTTCCCCCGATTTCACTGGAAAATATAGACCTCAACGAATCAACAGTAGCAAAGCAGACTAATGATTAGACATTCAAAATTTATTGAAAACTCACGTGTTTAAGTTCTCTTTCTGCTATGTAGTTCAAATTAGCCTTTGTTTGTTTCTAGCCCTCTTTTTCTCCCTTCTTTTTCATTCCTTCTAACTCTCTCTCCCTTTATGATTGTATGGTGCCATTACTCGGAGGCTGTTTTACCCACAGCCCTAATGATGGAAATATAGCTACCATATCTTCTGTGTAGAGGGATTGGAGAGTTATTGCAATAACTTTAATAATGTGTGTGTCTCTATGTGGGAGTGTGTGTGTGTTAATATGGTATATGCTTGCCTGCTTGTAAAAAGCCACACAGAAATATAGCCCCAGGGCATTTTTTTTTGCTAAAAGCCTGGGCAGAGTGCACTTTCTTCATTCTTAAGCAGTGAAAGTTCAATGAGGGTGAGAGAGCATGCATGCTGCCAGCACAATGGACCCCAAATCAGGGTCTTCAGTGCCTGGGGCAACATAAAGAGCAGGCATCCTGGCCTGGCTCGCCAGGAACGAGACTTTCTTCAACAGAGACGTCGCTTTATGGCTTATTAAGACATCTGACGGACTCTAGATGGCTGCTTGCTGACTCACCGCTGCAATTCTGTTTTGTAGACTCATGCATCACCTTCCTGTCAGGAGGATGGTGCAGGGCAAGCAGGCAAGCCCTGCCCTACTCGCCCCTCTCACCTTCTCTTCCTGTTTCTGCATTCACGTTCAACTGTCTTTCATCAGCAGCTTTACGTCCTCTGCATTTCTGAGTTTTTGTCATTTTGCTTTTCCTGCACAATAAGGGAAGATACCAGTTGGCAGAGGAATGATAATCACAGACTATTTTTAACATTTCCTTTGCTCGGCCATTGTTATTTTTACTTATCAAAGCTTACACGCTTATCCTTTGTTCTGCTTTATTTTTAGAAGTTCTCCCTGTGACTAGTAAAAAATTATACACTGCACAGTGAGAGTTAACGCCACTCCTGCAACGTGGTTGTTGATTTTATATAGATATATGTATATCTTTTTCAGGATCTCTTAATACAGGAACTTACATAAGAGGGAGGTATGGAAAAACCTGAAAGGCTTGTGAATATGATGCTGGAGAGGGCTGCATGAAATTTGTGGCAGAGCAGGGCAACCCAAGGGAAAGCAGCACAGAGCAGAGAGATCTTTTTATTTTATTTTTATTTATTACATGGAGGCTGGCTGGCAGCTAAAGCAAGCAACTATACAATATCAGCATGCGGGCGTGTACACAACAGTGCTGCAGTCAGGGCATCAATTTTGTATAGGAAATGACTGTTGAGGCAGCACAGCAGCGGTTGTGAAGCACTTAGGCAGAGCGCACCTCCCTCTCTCCCCACTGTTACCACGGGCTGAGGGGAGGAGGGTTCCGCGTTTTCATTGCAATGGGGGGAAGAAAGCGCTGGCAGGAGCATCATGTCTGCCTCCGACTCGAGCGCTACAGGACTCATCTGCAACAAGGTACGCTGTTAACCCTCCCCCTTATTTAACCACTCTGCATTCGATTCCAGCCTCTTCATCCACGAGTCATCCATCTCTCTGCTCAGAGCTATCTTCATTCTGCTTTTTTCCCTCTTCTTCTTCTCCCCAACCATCTCATTCTTTCCTCAGCAGAAGTCTATTCACTTCATTCACTTTTCCAGCATCGCCCCTACTTGTCCTCTCATCCCTCCCTCCCTCTTTTCTTCTTTACACACACTGAACTGCACACACACAGTCTGTCTGTTTATCTAAACTCAGTTACTTTGCAGCGCTGCTTTTAACTAGTAGTTCAGTAGGTGGCCTGTCTGGTGAATAATATGACTTATGACCCAGTTATTTATGGCTTATCTTTTTAAAAGGTTATTCATACCAATACATATTATACCCCAGATGAGTTTGTGGGTCTGATTTCTTTATTGTCTACAATAATGTTTCATGACATTAGTGTAAAAATGCAGCAGCAGCTTCATCACGTCACTGTGCAATTCTAAAATAAAAGATTGAGCTATAAATTCTTAAATATAAGACATAACAGTAATTATACAGATATATACAGAACAATTAATGGAATAATGTGTATTTATACATCTGCATAAGTATGTAACTTATTTTACACAGCCATAATGTTGTTCAGTCTACTTCAGGCGTGATGGTTAAGTATAAATAGAACAAACCATGGCTCTAACAGCTGGTTCATGATCAAGGAAACTTGTTTTGTCATGTGCATGCTTCCCTCTGCTGGTGAGAATCTACAACTGCTGCTGTGTCATTATCACACGTTCTGGTCCGTAACATCTGGGGGATTTCTCTAGACACCCTCTTTGCTATTAACTGTCAGCTGCACTGTGAGCAGGTCTCTGTCCTTTTAAGTGTTGGGTCAGTCAGAAAACAGAGTGAGGTGTGTACGATATAGTAAAGCTGTTCCAACACTGAGACCGACCTGTGTGTCTGTGATTATATTAGATTCCACTCTATTTTCCACACTATTTTGGTGAGACCAGCACAAGGATTTTTTTAGAGTGAGACAGGGTGAGTTTGTTAGAGCCTGGACTAAGTATTCAGTAGTAAAATATAGTCATGTTTTTTTTCTGATCTTGCAATATATTCAATTTGTTATAAATATGGATTGAAGAATGCATAAATATGAGGGATTACAACCACTGCTATGTGATACATTAGATCACTTTACAGTTTATTTAAAAATCAGGATTAAGATTCATTATCTACATTTTATCCTATCTAGAGGATTAGAAGCAGAAGGACTGAACTCCAAGTCTGTGCTTTGGACATTGACATAAATATTTGAAATGTAAAGTTTTTGTATTGTTGTGGATTTTTTCTTTTTTTTTTTTGCTAATGCCCTTTAATATACCCATACTGATTAGTTGGAATTGGTACATGGATATCATCATCTATTCTTATAATAGCTGGCAAAAGCTTATTTCCAAAGTTCCAGCTTTCTTACTGACAGAATTGCAATAGAGGCAAAAGTCTGTGAAATTCTTCTGTGACTGGCTTTCATTGGCGCTGCACCATGGGATGTATCACACTTGCCTTTGAGGCTATCTAGACGATTCTCTACATACTAATTGGGTACATATGAATAGTTGGAAGGCACTGAGGAAGAAAGAGAATGAGAAGTAGTTAGAAAGACAGAAGCAAAACACCCCAGAGCCTCCCCATACTATTAAAAGATATGTCTAATGTGAGATTCTCGAGTTTTGTGTGATGCAACAGAAAATGCCTGGACAGCAGACAGTTGATATTATGTCTTTGCAAAGATTGTTGTGCAGGCAGCCCTTCCTCATCAGATCAAAGCAGTAAAATGTGACAACAACAGTACACACATTAACTTAGTGTGTGTTTGTGTGTGTGTCTGTATGCTGTGTGCTAATGAGACTTTCTGAACTTTAGAATAAATATCCTCCCTATCTATCCGTAGAACTTTATGAACTTTAATTGGGTTTTGTTTCTTGTGCTGGCAGACGCTTCGGATTCTGTTCCGCTTCTGGCAGGCTTTGATATTCAAATGATATCCACAAAACTCTGTGCTGGATCCAGCTAACATATTTTTTTGGAGATTATATCTGAATTTCAGAAGCGGGACCACGCCTCCAACACACTCCTTCCGGTCCTCATCTATTTAGGTTCCTCCAGTTCTACAAGCTGTTTATTCGCATTTACGTGCCCCACCCTCCCTCCCCTTTTCAATTCTTTAACTTCTTCACATCAATTTAGTACATGGGGATCTGCCAGGCCCAGGAGCCGTCGCCAGTCCCCTTCGAGGCCTTCCCCAAACCGCAGCTCAATTCATGTCCAAGCCACTCACCTTTACCTACTAAATAGGTACCTCAAACCAATACGAGGACGTGGGCCCAGCTAGTGAAATGTTTGTTTTTTCTGGGTGGGGTGAGGGGAGACAGAGGTGGAAAGAGGGATGAGACAGGTGGGGGACAAAAGGTAAATCAAGGATGACGTTGTTCTGGAGCTTTATTTGGCTGTCTTATGTGGATACTCCTGTTTGGTTTGTGAGGAGTCTTCCAGTCTTACATCCAGCTGGGACTGCAGTTACCAGGGAAGAGCAGGCTTGGAGTGAGAGAATAAGTGTGGAGTTTATGGAGTGAGCATTCAGAGTTTTATTTACATATTCTTTATGTCTGTGCTGGATCCACTAATTTAATTTTAATGAATAAAAAGTGGCATTTCAAGATTTGATGTTCTTGAATAATGATTGATTGACATTTAATCTCTTTTTTTGAATATATAAGAATCAAAATTCCCTTGTCTTCCCTGCAAGCTATCCATCAAGCTCGGGTCCTCTACCAGAGGCCTGGGAGCTTGAGGGTCCTACGCAGTATCTTATTTGTTCCTGGGACCGTCCTCTTCTGGACAGAGATCTCCGATGTTGTTCCTGGGATCTGCTGGAGCCACTCTCCTATCTTGGGAGTCACCACACCTAGTGCTCCAATTACCACTGGGACCACTGTTACCTTCACCCTCCACATCTTCTCGAGCGTTTCTCTCAGCCTTTGGTTCTTCTTTAGCTTCTCATGTTCTTCTTCCTGATGTTGCAGTCATTCGGTATCGCTACGTCTACCACTACAGCTGTCTTCCTCTGCTTGTCCACCACCACTATGTCCATCATTTTGTCCATCTGTATCTGGAAGTCCCACAGGATCTTATCGGTCGTTCTCCACCACCCTAGAGGGCGTCTCCCATTTTCACCTCGGGACTTCCAGGCCATATTCAGCATAGATGTTTCTGTATACTATGCCAGCCTCTTGGTTATGGCGTTCCATGTGTGCCCTGCCCGCTAGAATCTTGCTCCCTGCTGTTATGTGCTAGATTGTCTCAGGGCCATCTTTACACCTGGGACCTCCTTTTTTCCGCTTAGCATGCAGCCTCAGGGTGCTGGACTTGGGGTGAAACCCTCCATGCATGATCAGGAGCTTTCTCGTCTTGACGACAGTGGCTTCTATCTCCTCTTTTGGCTGGCTTATCATCCCAGCAGGGTACCTGATCACTGGCAGGGTGTAAGTGTTGATAGTGTTTATGGCCCAGATCTTGTTCTTATCATTAAGCTGACTCCTCAGGACTTGCCTGACCCTCTGCAGGTACTTGGTGGTTGCAGCTTTCTTATCGGCCTCTTCATGGCTCCCATTTGTCTGTGGGATCCCCAGATACTTGTAGCTGTCCTCGATGTCTGCAATGTTTCCTTCTGGTAGTTTGATCCCCTCAGTTCTGACTAACTTTGCTCTCTTTGTTACCATCCGACTACACTTCTCCAGTGTGAATGATATTCCAATGGCGTTGCTGGATATCCTGGTGGTGTGGATCAGTGAACCGATGTCTCGTTCACTTCTGGCAGATAGTTTGACGTCATCCATGTAGAGGAGGTGGCTGAAGATTGCTCCATTGCGTAGTCGGTATCCTTAGCCAGTCTTGTAATGATCTCACTGAGGGAGTTCAGGCCTATGCAGAACATCAGCGGGGACAGAGCATCTTTTGGTAGATCCCACACTTGATGCTGACTTAGTGCAATAGGCTTGAAGTCGTTCCTCTGGTATTCCTGCCAATTCCTTTCTGTGCCCCTGCTCATGTATTGAGCCATGTGCCTGTTCTTCTTAGCCACTATGATGCCTGACAGGAGCTTCTTGTGGTACTGAGGCAGGTTATTGGCTGGTGGTTGGAGGGGACCGGTCCCTTCTGGGGGTCCTTGGGGATCAGGACTGTCTGGCCGTCAGTTAACCATTCTGGGTGTGTTTCATCCATTAGCAGCCTGTTCATTTGTGCAGCCCCTTTAGAGCCACTAGCCACTGAGCATTGCCGTTGTTTGTTGCTTCCTTCTCCCATATGCTCTTCCATTATTGCTCTGTCTCCAGCCTTGGTGGTGCGGTTCTCATATTGTTCCTCTGCCACTGAGTGTATACCTTGGATGGTTCTGTGGAGTACAGCTGGTTTATTCTCCTCGCTTCTATTTCACTGGTATACCAGAGCTGTGTTGAAGAGTGTTGTGTTCAAGACTTTGTACAGTATTGACTTAAATTTTAAAACAGTACCATTGGTAATAGTCCTATGTTGTTGTTTTTTTGTTTCATTATAAATCATATCCATATATTGGATATAACTCTGGATATTGCAGTATGTGTTATCAAAATGCTTGTGTTAGTAGTCTTGGTTGAAAATTGGACTTTTGCCAGCGTATGGTGTGCCAGTCTGAGTGGATAAATAGACAGCAAGGCTGTGCTGCTTGTTAGTGTTGCAGTACTCGTGTTCATATTCCCCTGGGTGACATGCTTTGGAAAGCTGTGAGAGAAGACTCCCAGGTGCAGAAACAGGTGAACAAGAAGGGAGATACAGAGGTCAATGCATAGATGATGATTTATCTGTAGCTGAATCCACAACATATGAACTAAGTCTGTGTTTTCAATGCCGTTAGGAATTCTGAACAGCTGCTACAAGGTACTTTATTGGGCTGATTTATGTCTTCTCCGCCTACTTTAAGACTTGTTTCTTTCCTCTCCTCGTTCACTCAGGGTTCAGCCGATTCCTACACTAGTCGACCCTCTGATTCCGACCTGTCCCTGGAGGAGGACCAGGAGGCGTCTCGGCGTGAAGCCGAGCGCCAGGCTCAGCTGCAGCTGGAGAGAGCCAAGGTGAGAGCCTCAAGGTCAAAAGTCAGTTGTTGGCTTTAAAATCACCTCTACCTCCAGAGGTGTGGCAATAAAGTCCTGAGTCATGCTAAAAGCTTATGTTCCAATTGATCACTTTAGTCTTTTGTGTGTGTAAGGGTCTACAAAACTACAATTAATCTTAAGATGCTAATTTTGCTGAATATTAAAGAAAAAAATCATTCGATATATTGCCGTCGTCCACAGGCTAAACCAGTAGCATTTGCGGTGAGAACCAATGTGAGTTACTGTGGGGCCCTTGATGAAGATTGTCCGGTCCAAGGTGCTGCAATTAACTTTGAAACCAAAGACTTTCTGCACATAAAAGAGGTGAGAGCCATTACAATTTTGCATTTTAACATTATTTACAATGCATCATAAGAGGTGTCTTTCACTGTTACACAGAAATACAACAATGACTGGTGGATTGGTCGGCTGGTGAAGGAAGGGGCTGACATCACTTTCATCCCCAGTCCAGTCAAACTTGAGGCCATGAGGATAAAACAAGAGCAGAAAGCAGCAGCTAGGTCAGAGATCACGCAGCTCTGAAAGACCTCTGTTATCGTTCCTCTGTTTTTCTGACACTGCTGTCCTAATTTTAGCAGCTTCCTCTGCAGCACACACTTTGAAAAGTTATTTTACTAGTTCTTGTTCACATGTTGCTGAGGTTTGGAGGTCCTTCTTTCTAAATTGCCTCCTTAGGGGATCCACGCATAATGAAGCTTTGCATTATGTTGCTCCACAGGAAAGGAGGGAACGCGTCATCCGGAGGCTGGAGGTCCACCCCTCCATCTGCAGGTGAGTGAGACTGAAGGAGTCCTGCTGCCGTGTCTGTCTGCCAGGCCTGCAAGCTGCTACTGAGTCAGATTTGCGTACAGGGACTATTTCCGGGCAAAAGTGTTACCTTCAGGAATAACATGTGTTTACAAAAAATATTCTTAATATAGTGCTTCACTTTAAATCAAACTGAAGTTCAAAAGTAATTTGATCACACGGGAATTTGGATCAGAGCTTCCTAAATAACACACAGATAATAAAACAGTGCAATTGTGAAGAAAAACTCGAGTAAATGCAAAAAAAAGCCCAAATTGTTATTGTTCTTTTTTTATTGTTTTATTATTTTCAGCTCATTTCCAGAGTGGGGTTACTCATTTCTGTTTAGTCTTTATTGTTTAAAGATGTTTTATTTTAAAAAGCTGTTTAATTTTTAGATTTGTTTACGATATTAGTGGCACAACACAAAAACTCGAGCCCAAAGTCTCAATAAAGAGAAAAGAACCAAAGGTATTCTCTAGCTGGTTTTGCTGAAAGATCACACCCCTGTTAGTAACTTACAATTTTGCTAAATGGAATCATATCCCCCCTCCCCACCCGCGTGCCACTCCATTTTCACAAACCCTGGATACGCCCCTGCTCATCACTAATTGCAGGAACCCACTTAACGTTTCTCCTCTTTGCTCAATGTTCATTCTGTTTGTTTTCAAAGCCAAACAGAAGCAGAAACAGGTATGTCAGCGTATTCATCTGTGTATCACTCTGCTCCGATTATTGAATTGAATTTTTATAACTTTGAAATCTATCTCTGTGATTATATGTTACTATAAATTCCACATATCTTCATTTTTATGACTTCCACACTGCCTGCTTGTGGCCTGTGCAGACTGAACATGTTCCCCCATATGATGTGGTTCCTTCAATGCGGCCGGTGGTGCTAGTGGGTCCTTCGCTGAAAGGTTACGAGGTGAGTCAGCCATCAGTACTGTTCTTCAGTTATTCGGGCCTGGTTCTGTTTAAGCTTGTGTTTGGATGCAGTCAGATGTGAAATTGCCTGTTGAATGAATTTTTTAGAGATAGTTTTTTTTCTGTTTTTTTTAATGGACAACACATTTGATCAGTGTTGCATTTTGGTCCAGTCTGAAAATATCACAATAGCTATCTGATAGATTGATGCAAAACAAAAATGACAGTCATATTTTAGTGATAGCTTGGTGATCCTTTAGCTTTCTCTCTAGTGTGAACATTTATGAAATTTGAGATTCACACAGCTCTCAGGATGAGTCATCGACTGCTATTCTCAGGTCAAAATCTCACTTTTTAGCTGCAAATCTAATGATGTCCCATAGTGGCCTCTACTATAAAATATGTATAATTAGTAAACTCGCATTGTTATTATGAGCATATTAGTATGCTGACACAAGCAGTTAGCTTAAAGTACCACTGTGCAGCCCACAGAGCTGCAATGTACCATATCGCTTTTTCAGAAAAAGACAGATAAGCTATTCTGAGGCATTACTTAATGTTGCAGTAATCTAACTGTGAATTAGCCATTATGTAAAGCCTTTCATTCACTTTGCTTTTATTAAGACAGAATAAAAAAAATCAGGAAATTAAGCAATTATTTTTTACTGTAGCTATATCTTAGACACATTTAGATTTTTCAGTTAGTTTGAGCTAGTTTGTGGTCTTTTCTCTTCTGGCTTCCTTTCCTAGCTCCTGTTTAATCTGCTGTGGATTTTCTGATCCAGTAAAACTGGGGTGGTTGGCTTCCATTATCCCATGAACACTTTTACTAAGCCGCAGTCCCACCCTGATGAAATTAAAGGGCACACAATAGCCATCTTAGATCCATTTGAGAGCTATAGAAATGCATGTATGCCCCTTTGCATTAGCCACACTATGTGTTATTCTCCCATACTCAACACACACACACACACATATCACAGATGTGACATATGAAAACACACTGCAGCCTAAATGAAATAATTTCAAATGACTCTGCAGATGAATATGTGAGGCATGTGCTTCAACATTTTCTCCCAGCCTTTCTCTTTCCTCTGTGGCGGTGCCGGCCATGAGCCAAGCTGTTTGTTTCTGTGTGTGTGTGTGTGTGCGTGCGTGCGTGCGTGCGTGCGTGTTTGAAATATTTATACATTTCTCTGGTAATGTGCTTTGGGGATGCTCCAGTGGTGAATGCCAGGCTGCCTCTTTCTCTCATTCCCTCACATTCTCTTTCTCTGTGCTCCGTCTCTCGTGTACAAATTATTTTCGGCGACTCATCGGGGTTCTTCAGCACTGTCTCTCCTCCTTTCCACTCCTTTGCCTTCTTTCTCCGTCTCTCTGTTTCAGTGTGGAAGCTCCATCCTCTTCTCCAAAGGCCATTTATTTTTCAGGACTGTTTGAAAATAGACTGCTTCACTTCGTCCTGGCAGTGCACATACATCATTGTGCAACTCAGACATCCAAGTGATTTAACATTAAAAAAAGGACTGCAGTGCTGCTCACTTTTAGCTGTGCTGACTCTTCTGTCTCTTCACAAAGCTATAACTGATTCGTCTTAATGCTAAAAGAACCTCGTCACGGTCCCTCCAGTTGTTTACAGCTTCATTATAGTGTGTGACAGCTGTTTTAATCCTCATTTAGTGCGGACACTTAAAGTCAGGTGTCACTAAAATCAGTGAAACATGCAAGAAATACTATAGAGCTAGTTATGTGTGCATGAGTGAATGCATATTTCACAGCACTTTCTCTCTCATAACTTCCCTCACTTATCTTCCTCGTTTCTGTTTCCTAGGTAACAGACATGATGCAGAAAGCTTTGTTTGACTTCCTAAAGCACCGATTTGATGGCAGGTGGGTAACGGCTGTCTGTGTCGCTCTCTGCAGATGCAGAGCAGCGTACAGTAACGTGGTGTCTGGAGCTGTTTGTGGGTTTCTGCGTTTCACGTTTCGTGCTTGAAAGCACACATGATGAAAATGATTTATTTTTAGTTGCAAGAGAGATAGTACGATTTTGTCTCCTCCTTTGAAATGGAACAGTTGTTGATGTGATGTGATAAGACGCTTCTTGTTTAGGATCACTATTACTCGGGTGACCGCTGATCTGTCATTGGCAAAGCGCTCAGTGCTGAACAAGAAAGCCATAATGGAGAGATCCAACACACGCTCTAGTCTGGGTGAGAGAAAAAACAAAAAACTTGTCTTTGATCTTTTTTTGCTCAATGAAGATGGACAGCTGCTAAAAATAGATGCCTCTTCTGTCTTCAATGGCAAAAAAACTTAAATAAGTGATGCAGTTCTGTCAAAAGTGACTTATGAAACTCTCTGTCGTTCACAGCTGAGGTCCAGAGTGAAATAGAGAGGATCTTTGAGCTGGCCAAGTCTCTTCAGCTGGTCGTCCTGGACGCAGACACCATCAATCACCCAGCACAGCTCCTTAAAACTTCTCTGGCTCCCATCATTGTCTACGTCAAAGTCTCGTCACCCAAAGTAGAGTGCAAATTCTCAAAGCTGTTTTTCTGGTCATATTCTGGATTCTGAGCAAACGAGTAGTTAATTAACCCTCTGTGGCACAATTTTAATTATTTAAATACAGGCAGTCAAATATTTGCTGTTTCCCAGCTTTTGCTTGATGATGGACAAAATGGCTTCTTTTAGACAAATTTACATGGTAACGGATGTACATGGCTACATGACTCTCTCCAGGTACTCCAGCATCCTCCAGCAGTCCAAAGCAGTCCATGCAGTGAATGGAATTTGGTTCATTGGTTATTGTAAATTATCCAGGTGTGAATGGTTATCTCTCTGTGTTGGCCCTGTGACAGGCTGGTGAACTGTACCCTGTCTCTCACCCAGTGGTAGCTAAGATAGGCTCCAGCCTCCCTGTAAACCTGATTTGGATGAGAGGAAGAAGATGGATGGATAAATGATAATAGAATTAGAAAGTTCAGCTTGGCAGGTTTTAAAATAGTACACTACCTTTACAGATTAACATTTGTTTGAAGGAAATAGAAAGAGTCACCTCAATGAGGAGAAATCATTTGGAAGAATTGAACAGGAATTGAGACTTTGATGACTCATAATGGTAGAACAGAATCCCAGCAGTGATGGGATTTAGAGCTCTGAGTGACTCTGAGTGGGAGATGGGGAGGAAGTGGGTTGCACGAATGAGAGTCTGAAATGGAGAATGAAAAGGAGCGTATATTTAAACCACACAGAGAAGAGGCTGATTGGCTTAAATAAGGAGGGTGAGAAGATGATTGGACTAGAGTAATGATGTCGGTATTGAGACGGACAGCCCGGAAAAGCAGTATACATAAAAAGAGGAAAGCAGGCAGATGAGTGATTACAGATCTTTTTTTACTGAACATACGCATAAGCGTAATTTAAACAATTTCTGTCTGTAAGCGGTGTTTCTAATGCAGTTAAAACTGATACATTCATTGTAAAACATTAAAACCATGCTCATGTTCAACCATGTTCATTGTTTGTGTGTGTGTGTCTGAATCATCTCGCAGGTTCTTCAGAGGTTGATTAAATCTCGAGGGAAATCACAAAGCAAACACCTCAACGTCCAGATGATGGCGGGGGACAAGCTCGCTCAGTGTCCACCTGTATGTCACGTTATCAAACAATAATAAAATGATGTTTAAAAAAACTTTCATTTAAGGACTTGGTATGAGTTTTCTCTTTCTATTTTCTGAATCAACAGGAGATGTTTGATGTCATCCTGGATGAGAATCAGCTGGAAGATGCATGTGACCACCTTGCAGAGTACCTGGAAATTTATTGGCGTGCTACACACCTCCCCTGTTCTGCCCCGGTGAATCCCTTACTGGACCAAAGTGTGATAACTCCACCTTCTGCTAACTCCAGCCAACAGGTAAGAAGAAAAGGAAACTCCTCAGGTGGTGCTTGATTTACTTCTATCTCCTGCATTATTAATTGTATATCCTTTGCTTCCTGTGTCCATTCTAGTTTTCTGAGACTCAAGAGTTGATAGAATGAGCACTACTTCAGACGTAGGTGAGATGAAATCTGTTTTACTTTTCTGGGTCTGCTATCGTTACCGTCTCTTGAAATGTGTCCCTTTGACCTCTGCAGGAGCAGCTTGTGCTGTCAGCTGGGGTCAGACAAGAAGTCGTAGCGCACAGGGACCAGGGCCACCACCAGGGGGCAGCAGCAGTCCTCGTCGCTCCAAACCTAGCCACCACCTTCTCCAGCCACACCTGGGCCAAAGAAAGGAGGAAAAGCAGAGTATGGTGAGAGAGAAGGAGCAGGAGGCTGGTGAGCTGGACGGAGAGAAGACACGAAAAACAGGCAAACAAGCAGAAGGAGGAGAATGATTTGATCAATCCTGCAACAGTAGTAGGAGCCTTCACCTTACTGCTGCCCCCTCGGCAAAAGCTCCCTGCTCCCAAAACCACACAACAACTCAGGACCAATTTCTACAGCTCCACGTGCACTGGTATTTCAGAAAAACAGTGTAGCAGTGCAGTTACAACTCACTATCTGCCCCTTCTCTCATATTTTTCTTTCACCGTGACCTTAAACCTGTACCTCATTCCCCGCTTTTACATTTGAAGTCACATCTCTCACTGTAGCTACATCACACAGCTGTGAAGTTCAGAGTAAGTTAGCCTACAGTCCTGTAGCATAGCAAAGCTATCAGTGTAAAACCTATACACCCTCCCAACACAGGGTTCCAGGGGGTTTATGTCTGATACACATCACGTGACAGAAAATCAGCTTTGTATGTCTTCCATCTCTGCAGCTCTCGACGAGCTGCCATTCCAAATGTTTAGCCAAATGTTTTCTCTATAGCACAAATGCAACGTCAGAGGCATCATGTTGCCGCATGTGTTAGACGACTCTCACTTTCCCTTACTTGCACCCCCTGTTTTTATGTTCTTCTTCCTATTTACCTTTTTACTGTAGCTGTCGTTACTACTGTTTATAATTCGTAAGCTCACTCTCTGTGTCACTGATTGCATATCTGTACACAACAGTGATGCTGAACACGTGTATAACAAACACAGACATGCACAGACAGTCTATATGCATCTTTGTCACAGCTGTGAATGTATAAACGCTGGTCCACTGGCTTAGGAAGGATTACTTATAACAACTGTGGTTTGCAGATAATTGGAGGCAAAACCTGAGTTATAACTTCTCTGAGGCAAAAAGCCTCTTATCACATCTAAATATCCATAATATTTACCCTTTCCGAAATGTACTGTCTTTACATGATTTTCCTACCCCAAAGAAAAATGTCAAATTTTTCTTTATGTTTTTTTGGACCATCACAGATAACCCATGTTTAACATGGGTTATTCCACAACTGCTCCTGTATTAGGACTAACTTCAAAATGTTCATTAAGAAGGTTTTAAAGTAAAACTTTCTTCACCAACTTTCTTTTTTGTTGGAACCAACTTTTTAAAGAAGCAAATAATAATAATAATGGAAATATTGAAATGAGAAAGATTCATGATTTCCAACCAACATGTGTAGATGATTAACAGTTAAATATTACCTCAGTGTGTCTTCTGAACGGTGCTGGTGCTTGTTGATTTTAGCTCTAAATTACAATAAGCGCATCACCGTAAGCTACGCAGTCAGGAACGTGGTTATTTATTTTCAATATTTTACCGTTACTCTGTCAATATAGCGTCAACATTAAGTTGCTCTGTGACTAAGAAGCTTTGGACGCCCACCACACCACACCACTGAGAAGACTTCATCTCCTCTATAAGAACATGTAAGATCTCTGAGCACATGAAGTGATTGTAAAGGTTTACTTCCTAACAAGCCTGGGAAAGTAGTTTCTTATCATTTGACATGAAGATGACCTCTGGTGATGTATTTACATTAGTACCAGGTCTTATAACCATTATCACTTATTCTCTGCCCACATAGCAGGATATACATTATATATATGCATAGAAATTAATCAAAAACATGTCAGATTTCATGTGCGTACAAGAACCAGTGTTCTCTTTTTTGCATCCATTTCATGTCTTACATTGCTGACAAAAATGAATGCGTCTCAGTAAGCACTTCAATAAGCGCATTAATGCAACTGCTTGTGTCATTTAAAGCTACAGAATTCAGCTAACATATCATACATATAAATAATCTAAAATATGTGCATGATATATTGTATTCCTGTTTCATCAGAAGGGCTTTTTCAGATTAGCGTCGATCAGCGTCACATGAGCCGTTCACTCTTCAGACTAAATCAGCCTATGTAACCACTTACATATGCATTATAAAGGCTTAAATGTAAATACTGTATATTAAATATGCAGATACTAATAATATTAGCAGATTGCACAATAACAGCAAAAGCTGACGGGTTTTAACCAGTACACAATTCTATAATCAGCACCTCAGAAAGCATGTGTTTATAAGTAATATCCTCTTCTTTCTTTTTTTTTAAAGAATGGTGCACAGTTTATATAGGACCACTATAAAAGGTTGCTTCCACTGACACCCTGATTCATTTCTGAAGGGCCGGGTTTGAGATACATAACTTCTACTTGATGAAACACAGAGAGCACAGTACCTTCTTTCGATAAAACCTACTCAGCTTCTCCTGTTGCTTCATTTTTATTGCAAGAAATTTATACAAAAGTCAATTATACTTCTTTGGTTTTTCCAAAGCACAATTTTTTACAATTATCATTTCCTATTGCGTTTCACTTGCCTAAATTCTGTATGCAATACAAAGTTTAGCATCAACAAGACACTAGCTGAGACTATCAAAGTATCTCCTCAGTTATGATGGAGTATAATTGCACTACTATTATTTATACTAAACATTATGCTGTATCCACCTCCAACACAGAAAAAAAACAACTGTCTGGCCAAATGATGATGATGTCAACGTTTCTCATGGTTTCTGACAAGTCTGTAAGATAAATGATATCCAACAGTGTCTGATGATGATGTGTAATGGGTGCATCTTTTGTCAATAGCACACGAGAAGGAGGAGGTGAATAAAAAAAAAAATTTAATTAACGTTTGTGTGTGCCGTGCGACTTTCTCTCAGCAATTCACAAAACCACCAACAGAGGGCAGAAGTAGCATTCGATCTCTCAGTTCAACAAACAAGGTGCAGTTTCCCATTTTGACATCAATCAAACAACATTGAGACAAACTGACATTAAAGTAGTGAGTCTATCCTCCACCCACCCCTTACCAGTGCCCAACCACACTATTGTGGAAATTTTCATGAGCAGGGTGAAGACTACTATATAGCAAGTTTCTGCTTGATGCTTTCGAATGTGTTATGGTGATTTTACAACAACTTTGCTGTTGTGTTGGCTCAGCAATTGCACCTTGGATGAGACACCCATGTTTAGCATAGTAAGGGGTGAGAGGCGTCACAAATTTAACAACATATTCCAGATCTTTATAATCAACCCACACATACTTTTGCATCATTCACAGAAAAACAATCTACTAATTCCATTCATATATGTACTAATAAGCCACTCATTATGTTTGCTCTTTGTTCATTATGACCTGTGTTTCCTATGTAAGCAATATTATTATCCAATTCAGGGTCACTAGGGAGGCTGGACGCTTTCCAGCTAGCAACCATAGGATGAGAAACAGTGGACACCCTGGACAGATCGCCAGGGTTAACACAGCGGGGCTAACACAAGATTAGGGTTAGAAAAAAATCTACTAACATTGTTCATATAGTTCATACAATAATGACATGTTATTTGGAACATGATCATCATTTACCATTCATCCAGCGCTTACAGTACCCTGGAACGGTCTTGAGCCACCCCTCGTTTCTTTCTATTTTACTAGTAAAAAATGGGAAATAGGTTCAGTGTATATGTAAACATGCATGGAAGCACAGTCTTTAAGGCAAAAACAGACTTTTTTCAATTCTAATGAGACTGAAAGTCAATGTTTGGCATGGACATTTTTCTTTAAAACAGCTGGATCTGTCTTGCAGGCAAGTTTCCTTGTCGTTTCTTGAAGACATCTTTGGGAAAAGTTCTCCTTTTATTCCATTCTCTTCTAAGATGATCCCACACTACAACAATAATGTTGAGGTCCAGACTCTGGGGACGGCAATCCATGACTGAAAATGTCCTATTGGATGTTTTTCTTTGCATTTAGTAAACTAGCAGTGTGTTTGGGCTTTAGCCAGTCACACTCTTTTCAGATGGTATTGTATGTTGACAACCTTGACCTGCTGCCACTGATTTTCGGCTCTGTTCTTGTGTAATTTGGCATACCTCAGCCTTTCTCTCTGTTTCCCTTCCTTAAAAATAACTTCTTGACAGCCACCCTTCCACTGCAACCATTAGTTATGAGGCTTCATTAAGCAATGTATGGACCATCAGGCCCTGTGCCATGTCCTTGCTGGATTTCTTTCTTATTTATTAAGAACATGACTGTCAAATAGTGTTCATCTGCTATGGATTGTTTTTTTTTGTGTGTTTTTTTTATGAACAGGCTGCTAGTAACAAAGTGCATAAAATACAATTTCAAATGGATTCTTTGCTAAATATTTTGCTATGTTTAGACACAAGATTGGTTAATCCCTTGATTTAGGTGACCTTTATATTCAAATGATCCATAGATCGCTGTTAAGTGGCTTAACAAACAAACAAGAAAAATCAGTCAGGTAAAAGGACTGGACTGAAAATAAATGAAAAAGCAAAGCAGGAAAATCTGGAGAACCATTGCTCTCTCTACAGTACGTTGTACAGTACAAAATTTTAGTTTTGTTTGAAGTTTAAGAAAGTGTTGTTTTAGTTTTACTGTGGGTGTACCGTACATCTACGTATTGTACCAGTATCTAGTCCTCCCTCCCTCCTTCCTCAGTCGCACTCCGTTAACTGCAATCGTCTGCCGCCAAGGTAAGGTTATATTTTCTTAAGTTGGTTTATCTTTTATTTAACTACATTTACTAATACAATATTTTGATGTTTGTTTCTTATTTAAAAACTTTTTTTTTTCTTTTTTTCATTATGATATTTTGAGGACTTTTTGGGAGGGCTGGAACAGATTAATCTCATATCCATTATTTTAATTGTTCGGGTTACGAGCAGATCGGGTTACGAGCTCGGTTCTGGAACGGATTAAACTCGTAACTTGGTTCCACTGTACTCTATAAAACCGTATTTCATGAACTGACAGATTTATATGACTTCCATCTTTGATTGAATCTATGCCTATTTACTTAGAGGATTTTTAAAAAATGCAAAATGATGCTTAATGTGTGTTAGTTTGATATATCACATGTTAAATTTCTGCTAGACCTCCAGGGTTACAGCTCCATCTGGTGACGATTTTGTGGCAGAAAAATAAATAAATAAATAAAATCAGAATCTTAACTCATCTTTTGTTTGTTTTTCTGGGACTATTTATAGACTGCCACCACTCCCAGTCTGTTGATTTAGCTACCAACACTGTCACCCAATATATCAAGGTGTGATAGCCTCAAGTGTCAATGCTTCCTGCAGTCAGCCTCCTCCTACCTCTCCTCCTCTTCTCCTTGTACCAGCCATATTGGAAGGTGTCACTTTATGCCTGATGATTATTCACAGCCACCTGTCTCTGTCCCATCAGAGGGCATCAGTGGTGATTACACATGCGTCATGCTGCAGTTAGTTTAGAGGGGTTAGAGAGAGTTCGTAACCTGCAACTTTTCTTTTTCATACTTTCTGCATCACTGTATCTTATTTACTTTACCAATCAGTGGGGAAGTATTTTTTAACTGACCTGTAATTAAATATTTCGAATGAATAATCCCACAACTATCTATATTGATATTGTTCTATAGTCTTAATTGCGGTATGAGGCTTTGAGTTTTTACATTATTTCTACTGGAGTTGTTGTGTTGTTAGATGCTGAAAAGCACTAAACTCTGTCCCACATACTTATTAAAACACACATTTTATTGTGGCATACAAGTTTATTACTTGCCCTCACAATTATTCTCACCCCTGCCTTCCTATAGCCTGATTTCATCATTTCTTCACAGCTTCATAGCGTCATCTCCTGTTATCTAAGCAATACAAGATTTTTAGATAGATTTTTCGTAACTCTTTAAACTCTAAAGACACTAAAATTTCAATTTATTTGACCAAACCTCACAAACCAAACATAGAGTACTACCTGGTCAGATGTAATCGACGGTGGGAATGAAAGACTAACAGCATTATAGAACATTTTCCCCTGTAGTCACATTCTTTATTAACGACGTTATGTGTGATGGCAGCGAGACACATTAGGCTGTAAAAGACAAGGCAGCGAGGGGGATGAATGATATGAGCTGTTTGTGAACAAAGGCAAATTGCTTTGACCCAGTGGGTCAAAACTGCAAGAGCTGTGATTGGCAACAGTAAGTAAATTAGCCAGGAGGTCGCCAGACAAAGAAGAAGGAAGTTAATTGACTTTTATCTTTTAATTTCCACTTTCCTAACAATGAGGCGCTGTTTCCATACAGTAATAACCTCCAGGGTGTGAAAGTCAGCGTTTGCGTGTTTCCAGGGCTTTAAGAGAACAGGCCTCTGACTTGACCCTGTGGGAAGCCGATAGATGGTCACCTCAGGGGAGCCTCACACCGTCCCACCGCATGTCAACATGATGGCATTACTGAGTAAGCACACAGACAAAGGTCAGACCTTTGATCGGTAAACAATCACTCAAACGTTGCGCCATTCCCATCTATCAATCGGTGCTTTCAAAATGATTTTTGAGTAACTGTAACTATTCTACTTATATATGATATAATAGTGTTAAATAATAGACAGTCAGAGATTTTTATATTTTTTATATTTAGTTATTTTTTATATATTTTCTTTTGTTTTTATTTTAAAAAGCCGAAGGAGACATGTGCAAATTAAAATGAACTCATTAGCAGGGAGAGCCCCATTGTTCTCAGCCAGTGGTGTTATCGATTCAGCCAGTCGAGTCAATTTAATCAGTCAGTTTGTGACAAGACACACAGGTGACAAAACAACAGTCTGCAGGGGGTGGCTGCAGATTACATTGTTCTTTAATCTTTAATGTTAAAGAATACAAATAAGCAAACTGCACAGGATGATGAGAAATTTTTAGTCTTACTCGTGGACAAATGCGTCTAAATCTACTGCACTTTCTTTCTTGCACAATAATCTTGGAAGTATTTCGAGATATCCGCTATCACATCCTCCCAGACAGAATAACTTGAGAGCATCACCGAGTGCAGTAAAGAGAGCCTGTGGAATGTTGCGCTCCTATTGGCTGCTGCTTGCCTGTATAAAGCGCCGCAGTGGCAAATTCAATCAGATCAACTGCGGGCATCCTTCGAGAGCGAGCCAACGGGATTCTCAATCAAGCTGGGACAACAATTGCTGGGCTGTTCTGCTGTTTGTTTGTCTTTTCTATTTTCTGCTAAATCCTCTGGAGCATTGTTAGGATCATGAAGGAAAGGAGAAATACACAACCGCTGGTGGTGAGATGTAAACTGGTTCTTGTGGGAGACGTTCAATGCGGAAAAACGGCGATGTTGCAAGTCCTGGCGAAGGATTGTTATCCAGAGGTATGCAAAAATGTGGCTCGTGTTGAAGTAAAACATATGAGCAGAAAAGTCTGCCCTGCTTTCTCTTGACAATCGCGGCGTTGGGTCGTTCATCGAATGATTTGGAAACGGCACGGAGAAAACAGTGCGTCTGTTGCGGATAGTGACATATTGCATGCGCATTTCCTAAAATGTCTTGCTTTTTAGTTTATTTCCTATTTACTGACCTTTATATCATCGGTGCCATAATTGTTTCATCATGTGGTCAGTGGAATTATGTTGACTGCGCATTCTTAGCTGGTGGTTTCCTTTCATAGTGGCCTGCGTTGAATATCTCCTGTAGCTGCAGCGATTAAAGTGATTAATTGATCCGAAATTCTGTCAAATTGAGAAGAGATATAGATTGGTCTTGTCGTTTTATTGTTCAGTGCGTGCGTTTTTGTGTATAGCACTGATTAGTTAACTTCATTACCTGTAGCTGCCTGACAACTCCCCACTAACGGCACCTTGTTGCTAATTGCTCCCCAGACCTACGTGCCCACGGTATTTGAAAACTACACAGCCTGTCTGGAACTGGAAGAGCAGCGAGTGGAGCTCAGTCTGTGGGACACTTCAGGTAATCAGATCATCTTTTCCGTGTGCATGTGGTGTGTGATCTGCTCTGCTTGCCGCACTGAAGAGGATTTGGCAATGCCCCGTGAATGTAATGAGTGTTTGTTTTTGCTGGAAGGAGCGCCAGTCTCTGTACTTTTTTCCCAGTTATTCCTTTTTGTCATGACATTTTCTATTTTGGGGCAAGAAAGTGGAACATTGCTAAAGACTAAGGGATGGGCCTTATAACCCCCCCCCCCCCCCCTTGTTGCAGAGCCAAACAGGATGGGCACTTGTTGAAGTATATGCTCTTTCAAATCTATTTACTACAATTTAAATTTCCTCCAATATCTTTTCTGGCTGTGTCTGGGTGTAAAGGACTGGCAGATCTACAAGTGCATTTTTTTTTATTTATTTTTTTTTTGCCAAATGTGTTGCAGTGGAAAAATCAGGCAGAAAGACCGTGATTATTCCGCCTCAGTTGTTTTTAATGCTGACTTCGTGCATCATATGTTCATTTACACTAAGCGTGAAAAAGAGGGTCAATGTGTCATTGTAGATCTCCCGGGAAATCTGCCGTTCGGCGTGTTGACCTGAATACTGCGAGCACGGGTCTGCAGCACCTGTTTGATTCCCTTCATGCTCGCTGCACAATAGTTTCTCTCGCCAGGCCACATTCCTCTCCGTCCACACTTGTGCTAGATGCATCTGCAGCCTGCCTGGGTCGCACTGGCAGAACAAGTGTGTTTATTTATTAATTTTTCCCTTTTTTTCTGTGTACAACAAATCCTTTATATAACAGACCCACTTGTATGAGACGATGCAGTATTTATTTTTTTTCCCCCTCCCATTATCACAAAGCGGCAAAATGAGGGGAAAAGTGAGTGTAATTCCCTCCCCAGACCAAATCCCGTTTTTTAATCCCAGACTGTGGACCTTTGGTCTGACCAGCAGGAGTGGGCCTGGTGCCGAGGGATGATGGGCACACAGAGCTACATCCTGTTGAGCAGGACAGTTTTTCTGGAGCAGACAGAAAGGAGGGAGCTCAAAAAACTCTAGTGACCTGCATTCCCCTCCATATGCTGCTCCAGGTCAGCCACTCAAACAGCATGATGCAAGGGATTAAGACTGTGAATGGGACCGCTGGGCAACCTCTTCTGACTGACCCAGTGAGTTTGTGGCTCTTTCTTTCTTTCACTCTAGCATTCCCTTTGTTGTTCCGTCTTTGCTACTTTCTGGCTAATCTGCATACATCGCCACTCCCTGCCCTCTAGCAAACACCTACGGCACAATTCAATACCAAGTACAACTGACTGCATTATGTACATGCATAGCAGACTATTTAAAAAATGGGCCACAAAAATAAAATATATTTTTATTCACAATAAACTTTATTTAAAGGACCTGTCCCTCACACTCTCAGAGGAGACCACATGTGGTCCCCTTCCCCCTCATCTTTTATAGATGACTCTTTTATCATAGGAATCTGCTATCAGGCTCGTGGTGATGGGTGACAGGCAGAAAGGGGTATTTCTTAGCCACACCGCACAGTTTCCTCTCCTGTGTCGTAATTTGCTCTAATTGCATGGAGTTTTGCCGCCCTGGCCCACACCACACTGAGACGGTCTCCTCATTATCCCAGCTCCCCTCCATTGATTGCACTGACCTCATCCCTGGCTCCACATGGCAGGCGGCTCCTTCTCTCAGCTCCAGTATGGATTTACAGTCTAAAATCAATCCACCAGTTTTAACCAAGCTTATCTGATCGGGAATGCTGGAGGAAAGGGGAAAAGAAGGGAAGGTGAGCGCTGTTTGGTATAGTGCACACATGGTAAAAAAAGAATCCTATTATGATGTTAGTAATTTATTTCAGGTTTAATGATGTTGTTGACGAAACCTTGGAGTTCAAGACTGTATTGTGTGTGTGTGTGTGTGTGTGTGTGTGTGTGTGTGTGTGTGTGTGTGTGTGTGTGTGTGTGTCTCAATAAGTATCTATAATCACTTATTGTATGATGTATACATAAGACTGACCTGGAATGAATCCAATGTCCATTTAAGCTGATGAATTACTGTTGGATTGTAAAAGGGGGCATTTTTAATATGTAATTGTCGTGTCGATGACCTTATGCCATGTGTTTTTTCTAATTGGGCACTCAGTTTGTAAAACTTAAGTGCTTTTTTTAGGATTGTAAGTAGATGCAGTTTAATTCTTCCATCTTTTTCATCATCGATTCATCAGTGAACTTTTTTTTTTTTTTTTAATAAGTAGTGTTTAGCTTTGATAAATGTTTCATGGACTGTTGTCCAGCAATCAGTTTACACTGAGAAAAACAGGCTAGATTCTCAAATGTATCCTGTCTTATTTTATTCAAATGAACATTTCAGCATGTGTTTTTAAAACAAGCTCTTTGATGTTGGACTTAATTTTCTTAATCCAGTGTCATCAACTATGATGATGTCAAAGTAAAGCTTGTTAGCAGATCATATAATGCTCAGGAAAAAAGCACCTCCTTTACCCTGCAGGGGGCTTCAGCACTAATTCTGACTGGCTTATGTGAAACCAGGGAACAACTGCTTGATGCAATGTAATATGTTTTTTGGAGCGTGCTGTGAAGTCCGTAGTTCTCGGCTGCGGCAGCACCACAGCTCCCAGTCGGCTGAGTGTGGGTGGAGGCGCAGGGCTCCTCTCGTCCCCATATCTGTGAGTCATCCCATCACTGGATCATTAATCTGTCTGACCTCCGCATTTTCATAGTGAGAGGAGGAGTGCTAATGATGTAAACAGGCTATGTCACTCTCTCGATTTTAGCGCACATCCACAGACACACAGTTACACTCTCACTCGTGCAAACACAAAGCCGATCCTACCCTCCCCCACCTGTAGCCTTTAACACAAGGCCCTCCGTCTTCAGCCCTGTGAAGCCTACATCCACTTTGGCCCAATTTCCACCTCAAACATTCAGATCTGGGCACCGCACCATCAAGACGGATGAAGTTCAGCTCAGCCACAAGAATTTGGTTATACTCCCTTTTCTTTTCTGCCATTCCCCAGTTAGTCAGCCTCACTCTCCATGTTTCATGCCTCAGAAACTCTCCATCTGTTGTATAGAGGCATGCAAGGAGGAAAGCCATAATTTGGGCCATGCTTGTAGGTGCTGCATGAGCATTGATTTGTCTTCCCAAACCATTGTGTGGTTTGCTGCAGTGGAGAAAGGAAGGGAAGAGAGTGAAAGAGACAGATAGCAGTAACCTGTGATATTACACTGCAGGGGGTGAGGGATTAATGGCAGAGGAGGTCTCTTTGTGATATGGCTCAGTAGGGTATACTTTGGCATCCCCTCTTCTTTTCCCTGTGGCTTTTTCATGCCACAATAGTAACAGCTATTTCTTCCAAGATTAGAAACTAGGCCCTGGCGTGTAAGGAAAGTGCTGCCGAGGCTGCTCCTCTGCTGAGTAACATGTTAAGGGAGGTTTCAATACTAACATTGAGTTGCTGTATGTTGTAAGTACAGTATTACTGTTAGTTTACTGATTTGTGCATCTTTTGTCCAAAGCAACAAATAGAAATTTAATTGATATGTCAGGACATTAGTAACTATAAAGAAAAGAAAGAAAAAGGGGCAGGGGTCATCTTAGAGGCTTAGATGTCCATTGCATCCCCCCTTCCATCTTGGCAGGTTAATTGATTCATCAGCTTTAATAGCAGAGGCTCTCGGACCTCTGGTGTAACCTTCCATTGATTGTTGCATTTAGATCAGTGGCCATTTAATGCAGAATCACATCTTGTTTGCTGGCTCTGTGATAACCCCTAAAGATTTCTGTAGCACCCGACCTCTGACTTTCCCATTATATACTTAACGTATATGACGTGGCACATGAACCGACACAGAAACTCTGAATATTCGGGGCTCTAATCCTTCTGATTTTAACATGTGTGATTTTTAGCATGTGTGACATGACACATGTTCTCAAATTCATCAAAGACAAAGTTGTGTTTGTGGCTTTTCTGCTACCATTAGGTGTATGTGGTGTAAAAGCTATGGTGTTTTCTGCATTCTTATATTTATGACGTCTGTAAATAATTTAATCAAATTGTCTCCTTTCTTTTTTTCTTTCCTTTTTTTTTTTACTCAAATTGGGGGGGGTGTCATTTTTATATCTAAAGGCAGAGAAATGGAGCTGTAACATAAGCATGTCCCTTTGTTCTTTTGTAACAGTGTTTACTTTCGTCAGGACGTTGAGTCCTGAGGAATTTCATCCCAGCTCGTCATTATTCCACTCACGGCACCCGACAGCTGGCAAATTCAGTTTTACCCTTTGATAATGTGGAAAATCATTAAGTATTCATAAGCACATATCCGTTTTTGTGTACACATACATGCACGCATCCGTGTTTCTTGTGCTTTTTCATATGTTTTCTTCTGCTGCATTGTTTCTCCACCGTAAATCAATTAGGATGGTTGTGCAATATCTAATGAGTTATTACGCAGACTGCTTGTGTTATCTGTAGCTATAAAAGGAACGCTGAATCCCCTTTGGGATTCACACAGAGACTAAAGTAAACATGTTAATCCCATTGAGCAGCCCCTCTTCTGTTTCATCTGATAAGGGACTGGATTCACCTCTGCATGCATCCGAATTTAAAAAGTGTGTGTCTGTGTTCACGCTTATGGTTCCGGCGTGTGTGACTGTTTTTGTGTGATAGACGTGTGTCTGTGGTCCCCAACTCTGTTGCAAAGAAGGAATGTCCCCAGCAGTAGGTGGGTGGGCCGCTAGCGGTGTAAAATGATTGAGTGGCAGTTAAGGCGAGTCTTTACAGAGAGCCAGGAGGAATGCCTGATGTAGATGGTGGATTCCAAGGCTGTTGCTGTGGTAACAGAGGGACTGGAGGTATTGCTTGCCGAGCAGAGGATTTTTGGGGGGGTGGGTGGCTTACTTAAGGATTCTGAGCATGAGTGGGAGCGTCTGCCTGCCCCGAGCCCTGCCGTTCCACTTGCGTAATCTACTGCAAGAGAAGATCAATGAGGATTTAGTGCTCGATTGTCATCTTCACTTCTGAAATGCCAACCAAGAATAAAGGAGCAGCAACATAAAGTTAACAAAGTTACTATTAATAAGCCTAGAAAATTGAAGAAGACTAGACCTGGTTAAAGAGCAGCAAAACAGGAAGATTCCTCTTTAAAGAAA
>VURO01021140.1:46731-73442 GCA_015108175.1 Pelvicachromis taeniatus
AAAGATAAACAAAAAAAAAAAAATATAAATTAAAAAAAAAAATATTTATATTTATATTTATTTATTTATTTATCAGCATCCTAAAGTTCTAGGAAACGTTTTATGGAATACAAAACTACTCCAATTGTGATATTTGTCTACATTTTCATAGTTTGTTACAAGCATTAACGCCGCTCTCTTCTCTCTCCTGTAAGGTTCTCCATACTATGACAATGTGAGGCCCCTTTGCTACAGCGACTCGGATGCAGTTTTGCTGTGTTTTGACATCAGCCGCCCAGATACTGTGGACAGCAGTCTGAAGAAGGTAATGACTTTAGGTCACTTCAAATTCTCCCTTGTAGCCTACACGTTTCTAAAGTGTATTAACAAGATTATTAATCACCGTACACCAACTGATCACCTTCTTTCCACAGTGGAAAACTGAAATTCTGGACTTCTGTCCAAGCACGCGTATTTTACTCATCGGCTGTAAGACCGATCTTCGCACAGATGTCTGCACACTGATGGAGCTGTCCAATCAGAAGCAGACTCCAATCACATATGAACAGGTGAGACAAAAGAAAGAAATGAAGCTCCAAGTGTTGGCAAATTTTTACACACATGCTCTTCTTGTGTCTCCACACTACATCACAGGACAAAAGTTAAACTGTATTATTGAAGAATATCACGAACAGTATCAGTTATTGCTTCATTTATTGCAGGGTTCTGCTATGGCTAAGCAGCTGGGTGCAGAGGCTTATCTTGAGTGCTCAGCGTTCACCTCGGAGAAGAGTATTCACAGCGTATTCCGCACCGCTGCGATGGCCTGCATCAACAAGCTGCAGCCTCTCCCGAAGCCCAGCCCCACCCGACGCCTCTCCAAAAGACTTCTCCACCTGCCCAGCAAGTCAGATTTGATCTCCACCACCTTCAAGAAGGAGAAGGCCAAGAGCTGCTCGGTAATGTGAGTGGAGACCTCTCGGGTGACAGTCCTCACATTAAACCCAGATCCCCTGCCTCTTTGGTCTTGGGGAAGGGGGGGTGGGCACGATGGTTTTATCAGGGTTACCTGCTGAATCCTTCCCTCACCCCCCCCAAGAAACCAAACACCACTCAGAAGAGGTGGACACCTCGCTGTCCACTTGCTCCTGAACCTTTTAGTGCACCTCCAACTTTTGCCACAGTTTTTGTTGTTGTTGTTGTTGTTGTTGTTTTGTTTTTTTGTTTTTTTGCTTTCGAACAAACAATATCAGTCAAGGTTTGATCACCAAGCTACCATTTTGTTTTCACCTGTGAACAGTATGCAACTACAATGGTGTTACATCTGTCTAATTTTACTATCTATAGGCACATGTTGATTTTGTCCGAAATGGAAATGTGCAACGTGTGACGTTTAATCTTGTGATGTAAATGCCTCTCGGAAAATTCAGTGGATATTTTTTTAACTCAAAAAATTAAATCTAGCATGAAATTATCAGGAAATAGCAAAGTCCTGTACATCCCTCTTAGTAAGGTGTGTGAGGTGTGAAATAGCGTGTCACTGGTTTCCCCATTTAGTGGAAGTACATAGAACATAGATGTACAGGGAGCAATGGGACAAACCGTGAGAGCTATTACACAGAGATGTTGTTATTGTCTCATCGGTGATGACAGCAGGGATAAGAGCAGTGAGCACAGGCTGCTGTGCTTACAGCAGTCTAGACTACGTCAGCCTGCACCGATTACTTGATGCATGGCTGTGTAGCTCTGGACACAGAGGCTTTCAGTGGCATAAGTGAAAGATGCTAAAGAGGCTCCATGTAAACAAAATGGCTGCAGAAATGCGGAAAGGACATAAAATATAAACAGAAGTTTAGCTGGACTTCCAGGGTGTCTTTTATCACTGCTGGAGTCTGGTGGGATAGACACATTTAATTGCTCTTGTGGTGACCAGGAGCATAACCAGTCGGGTCAATGTTGAGCTTAGTTTAGCCTGTTATTTATGGAACCGTGACTGGTTATCGATACGAGTTAAGGTGTTAGGAGGCGTATATACAAAGAATAAGATCACTCCTACCTGGAAGTCAGACTGACCGGAAATGGTTTGTATTTTCAGACACTCTTCAGAAAAAAAAATTGTAGCATTGCATTGTTGACAGTTTTTCAACAATTCTCAAATGGTATGCAGTTTTGAAAAAAAATGTCTTTCATATTGAGTTCCCAGAAATCAATGAGATTTTTGAATACTGTAATTACTGTATTATGCCTGTGGATTCCTCACATTTGCATCATTGCAATGTAGCACCCTCAACCTGATTCAATTCTTCCAAAATGACTGATTTTTGTTTTGCACACACTTGTAAAATCTGTTCACATCCAATAAGCAGCACTTACTGTAGGTTACACTGCAAAAAAAACAACAAAGAAAAATCGGATGCTTTTCTGAGCTTAAATCTTAGGCTTCATGGTTATGTGTGTGTGCGTAGCATTGATCTCCGTGCTTCTAACCATAAAGCAATAACGATTTAAGTGCTTTGTGATGCAAAAGTAACCTGCGTGGCAATAAAAACGCAGCTTTGTGATTACTGTCATGCTATAAGTGCTCCATGGATCGACATGTTAGAGATTGTTTCAATCTCCGCTGTACAAAAGGCTGCTGATATGGCCCCTCCTTCCCCTCTGTAAGTAGTGACCGGTATATAGAAAACCAAGGACAGTGTTTGTGCTATGAACTAGATCAGAGTATTCCAAACAAGAAGGAACAACATGCTATTTGAGTTGTTGCTGTCAGTTCAACATAATCATAATAAAAGGTATTGAGGCAGTATGCCTCAAATGAATTGTTTGTTTGTTTTTTCAAATTGGAACTATACATTAAAGTCTAGCAATTATTCATCAAGGGCTAGTGTGTGTGTGGAGGGGGGGGGTAATGTGGGACTAAGGTGAACAAGTAATCAAACTGCACAGGCTGGCCCTGTCCAAAGAAAGCTATTTTTCCATTCTTTGTGTGTGTGTGTGTGCGCGCGTGTGTGTGTGTATTTTTATGTATTTAATGGCATGATGTGAGTCGCCGTGTTGTTTTTGAGATATCCTTCTGAAATGGCTGCTGTGTCTGTACGGAGCTGTGGACTGCCCCTGGTAGTCGGAGGAACCTAAAGTGGTGATTTGCACAAAGGCTTCCAGTTCATGGTCACACACCAAATTCCTCAGCATTGCCTAGCAACAATTCAGCTCAGAAACACAGAGACTGGCTCTTGGGTTGGTTGTGTGAACAGATAGGGTTAGCTCAAAAGCAGACATCCCCACATCCATTATTACTGCATCGTTTAAGCATTTACTGCATAGATTGTTTTTTAAAAAATTACAAATAATAAAATCTTGATATTTTTCTCTGGGTTAGGGAGCTGATGCCAGGCCTTCTGATGATGGTTTACATGGGCGGCTCAATCACCATGTCAGTTAATATGCAGCCTTTGTGTTGTAGTCAGTGTGTGGTAAAAATGGTGCAGTCAAACTCCTAAGCATGTCTTATTAAAGTTGTACGATTGTACATACCGTCTCTTGTTTTATAGTCATTGTACAGCATCTTCGAGGGTGTCCGATGGAAGTATTGTTGCTGATGTGATTTATTTATTTGGTAGCTATCTTTGCTTATTTGTTTTTGTTTTTTTTTTTGTTTTTTTTTTTTTTTTTATTTTTTTTTTTTTTAATATATATCACTTGCTTATGAAGCAATACACTAGACATCTGTTCAGTTCTCTTCTTCTGCAGGAAGTGAGGTGCTTATCTTTTCCATTCAAGCGATGCTAATAATTCCTTTAACAGGCTCTGTGTCACTGCCTCATTAAGGATAGAGTAAATTTATATCAGGATGATGGCGGATTACTGTCATTTTCCATTACCACAACCCTGATCTTAGATCTTAGTTACCGTTCAGGGAATTATAGTCAGAGACTGGAAAATATGTAAATACCTGCATGTTATGCATGCAGGTAAATGCCTGCATGCGTAACATGTTGGGATGAAGAAGGAAAGCTTCTATGGCTTCAAAAAAATCCTAGTTTAATTAATTAAACTAAGTTATCTGAGGGGTTTTTTTTTTTTGGTTTTTTTTAAAGGCTGCTTTCATCTGCTCTCATCTGTCTTCAAACGCACCACATCTGGCTGCTGCCAGCTATGGAAGTGTGTCAAATGAGCTTGATGCCACAGAATGTGGCTGTGGTGCTAGCAAGCCAGCCAACACATACACCCTTGCATTTTCTTTTCTTATCTGTAAAATGCTATGCCATCCTTACAAAATCTTCATAAACTTTATGTGTTTGGTGTTTTGCACCTGGTGTCATTTTGTAAAGTTGGTGTTAAAACTCTTTCCTGCAGCGTCTGTAGAGGCTGGTGATAAGCGTGGCAAGACTGAACCAAAGGAGATGTGGACTGCCAAAACAAAACAGTGAATGAAGCTCATTTAAACACTCAGTAAAGGTGCAGTCATGGACATTCATATGATTTTTTTTTTAAATAAGAGGAATTATTCATCTCCTTCATAATTCAATAATTATCAGAAAGGTGACTGGTTGTTAGCACTACAAGTCAGACCTGGTTTTGAATCTGCAGGTTTTCTCCTGTAGTCCAAAGTCATGATTGTTAGGTTAACTGATGTTTCTAAACTGACCAAATGTGAATGGTTAACCCTGCAACAGACTGGCCACCTGTCCAGGTATATCTTGCTCATTACCATACGAAAGCTGGTTCCAGCCCTAATGGGAACCATGGATGGATGGATGGAAATCTCTTTCACCAAAATGATCTGGCATTCATGGTTTCTTGAATACACCAAGCAACATGAACACACTAATTTATGTGGTAAGGCTATTTCTTTCTGTTTTTACTAACGATAAAAGATGTTGTTGTGCTGGTGATGAATCTCTAAAATGAACTCATCATAATGACTTAAAACATTTTCAAAAAATGACATGAAAATGAACCTGAGCTGTCCTGAGGTCAGCTTACCTCGCTGCCTTTTTTGCTAAAAACAAAGTGAATTATGGGCTGTCACTAAGGGGATTGCTGGAACACCTGAAATAGAGGGCGACATTGTACACATGCCGACACAGACACATTGGGTGTGAGAACATGTAAATGGGCCACATATGCTGGTAGTCATAGTAAATTAGGCCAACATCTGGCTCGGCACAGAGAGTTCAGTTACCCACTCAGCTGTAGCATGTACCGCGAGGGCTTGGTGAAGGAGAAGTGGCACAGTCCAGTGCATTTTTAGGATCAACCCTGGCACTTAGTTGAAAGTCTGCCATCGGCAGCTACCTTGGAGGGGTTCTTTGTCTCCAGCACCAACAGTGGGTCACTTTGAACAAGGATTATTGTGTTGCCATTAACAAAAGTTGGAGAGGGAGCGCTCACACAAACCATTTTACTGGGATGTGTAACAGTAAAAATCAATCCACATTGCAATTAAATTCAAACAAGAAGCAGCATCATATCATACACCATATAGCCATGCTGCCAAACAGCTCCAAGCCATTGTGGCAAGGACTAGACATATCAGACTTCATGAAATTAGCAGCAGATGTTTGAAGTCCTGGAGATTGTCAGTGGGGGCTCGCTGGATCAAGAAATGCTCATTCAAACTGAGAATGGGCATCTGTGGGATATGCTGAGAGCTGGGGGATCTGAAGACCAAGCTTCACCTTGTGCTCTTTGTCATTCTCTGTCTTTTCAAACAGCCCTAAGTAGTTTTTGCCATACAACAGGTTGCTTTATCGTGCTGAAAGAGGCTCCTGCCAGTACAGAAGACCAGTGTCATCAGGGTCATTAATCGCCTGATATACTAGGGTGGGAAATTGAGCTAATTGCAGCTGTAGCTCAAATGTTACTGCAGTGAACTAATATTCTGAAGGTATTTCTTTCTTTGACGTAATGATGTGAAGTAACATGCGATTTTCCATGAACAGCATGTGAGCAATCTTAACCCTCAGAGCTGAATCTGTGCAGCAAAGGGATTTGTCTTCAGAGCTCAGTGTGTTTCTTGAACATGAGAACCAGACATTTGAGTTCAAATGAAAAGGTGGTGGAAGAGCCAAAAATCTATAAAACCATCACTCTATCCATTTTCTTAACTGCTCAACTTGAGGGAACTAAAACCTGCTACCAGTCCAACACGGGGCTAACACAGAGAGATTAACAACTATTCCTGCTCGCATCCATACATAGACCATATAAATGATTCGTCACCTTTCACGACGCTGTGGTGATGAACCAGCAGGTGAATAACAATCCATTCAAATTCAAAGGTGTTGTGCAACCTGCAAAAAAATAAGACCTGATATTTATAGTATATGATGGTGAATCATGCTGGACAGACCTTTTTCTGTAGGTCTGGAAGAGGGTGGAAAGGGTAATCTGAAAGGAATTATGTGGCTCTAAGTGGACAGCCCTCAGTGCTATTGTCTAACATTAACCTTGTTCAACTGTTCTGGCTCCTCGGATAACTCTCGTCACTCGCAACTCTCGACACAAAAATACGTTCCAGAAGTAACCTGTCACTTTATACTTCCTGTTTGTACAAAGCCAGATTCAAATCTTCCACTTTTATAATATTTGTTATTACTATTGCTATTATTTTAAATAGAAACTTGAACACAACAGCAAAAACTGTGCATATCCATCTGCAGCCGTTTGTGCAGAAATGTGCAGAATCTTAGATTACTGATGAGGTGTGATGAGGTGTCGAGTCCTGCAGTGTGGGCTCTCTCTCTCTCTCGCTTCTCTCTTTCTTCCTCCTCTCTTGTTCGCTTAGAGATACACAGACACCAGATTTTCTGCCTCTGCCGCAGTGCAGGGCAGGGCCAGAATATCCAAACCCATCAACTTCTTATTCAGCCAGTTTTGCTCAAGAAAGGAGCAGGATGTGAACACAGTCTTCCTCTTATCTGAAAACATCTAACAGTGAAATATGTTCTTTCAAAATAAAATTAAATAGAATTCAAAGAAGGAAAACAACAACATTAATTTACAGCCATCAAAGGAAAAAAATATATTGCTATTAATGAGCAATTCCAATAATTTTGCATCAATTTTTATTACTTACAAAATTTGTCACGATGTTCATAGCTCCCCAAACAAAATGACTAATGACTTCTAATCTTGAAATCCTCCACCGTAAGCTTGATGTTTGTGTTTTTTAACAAAATGTCTTAACAATTATTTATCATATTGCTTTGAAACTAATTTGCAAGTCTCGCTGAAGCCCAGTTCAAATCGAAACATCTAAGAGCCACAGACCCTGTGTGTAGCCTGATGACCTGTCTCGGATGCGCCCACCTCCCTGCAGCTGTGGCTTCATTATGAGCACATCCTTTTACATTATTATTTTACAAAAATAACAGAACATTTGAACAGATCTTCCCTGTGCACCTTCAGGTTCAGCACACAGTAAACGCTATGTCCCAGCTCTTCCACACCACGCACTTCTTAGTGTGACCCTTGACTCTGAACTCTCTCTGTGACCAAAAACTTGACTCCCCTAAAGCTCTCTCTTGACCTCTTACTTCTTCGATTGCACCACCAGTCAGCTCAGTCAAATGTGACCAGTTGTTTAATGTTCCATTTGGTCACACTGGGAAAGCAAGATGTTTCACTGAAACGCATGGATGGTTATTCTTAAGTATATACATATATTAGTATGTATTGGAGATGAAGAAGTTGCAAGAGATGAAATAACGATGGTGATGCGTAATTTTGTGCAGTTGATTACAAATAAAATACTTTTTAAAAATTGATGTACCAGTTTTATACTGAGGATTTCCCCACAAGCAATCCTCACATCTAAAATATAAAGAAGAGAAGCACACACACACAACACAAACATGCTCTGTCCCCTTCTTTGTGATCACTTGGCAACCGCACACAAAGGCCAAGGCGTGCTCTGCTGCACACAATGTGACACTGCTTGTGCACATCAGGGTGGGGAGGAGCAGTGAGCTGTACCCTTAACGCACACGCACAAACACACAGACGGGATTTAGCTACAGGCCACATCCTGCATGTGTCTGCACAAGCCAAAATAACATGGAGACATGTGGTACAGCACCCAAAAGCACCATCCCCTCAGCTGCACCACTGGAGAAATGAGCAGCAACCAACGCTTTGTCCTTCATGCTGATTTAATGCTAGATTAGTTTGTCTGCAGCAGACTGAGTGCACAGCAGTAATAATTACTCCGTAATTACACCATATTGTGGCTCTGCTGTTTTTCACCGCTGTCGTTTTACTTTTTACTCAGTGGTCACTATGACTGTAAATCAAGGAGCTTTTGTTGATTCGCTTTCAGTTCTGCAGCCTAAATGATGGATAAACCTCCTCTCTAAACTCAGAGAAAACATGAGCAGTCATTAAAAGGATCCGTGCATCTCCACCAGTGAGCAACGTGAATGCATGTGTGGAGCTGTTATCCTTAAGGTCCCTGCAGCTATCGTACAAGTGTTAGTGAGGGAAGGATAGCAGGGAAGGCCGAACATACTGCAGGCAGCACTCTGCTCATTTTTGTGTCCTCCATTCCTCTTTTGGGAAATATAGCTACAGGCAGGAGTCTGTGCTTTTAGAGGTCAGAGGGACTGTGAGGTGTGTGTGCAGCTTACTTCAAGATGCACATGGGACCAGAGGGCTCTTCCACTGAGCATTAACTCTCCTGCTTCTGTTGGGGGTGGGGCAAAGAGAAATAAGGAGATGTGAGATGGGGTTTGAAACATGTCCAACAGCTAGGATGGGTGCAGAGGTGGTTCAGTATTTTCACCAATTTTACTTCCAAATGAAGAGGACTCTAAATAAAGAACTGCAATATAAAACCTGCTGAAATGGATATGGACACTGTAGTGTTCAAGAAGAAGGGGATATCCAAGAGAAGCACTGAGGAGAGCAATGACATTGATCTTTAGTGACACGGGAGCTGTAAATCACAGAGAATACACATATTAGAGAGATGTTCTTGCCTGTACTGACCCAAAGGGGCAACTGAAGCATAGAGGCGATGTAAATTACATAAGCAGAGCAATGTGAGAGCATCCAAAAGAAAGTAAAACTAGCCAAGCTGGAGTCAAGTTAGAAAACTCAACCCATAAAACCTATTAAAAAGAGAAGAATGCATTACAAATAGTCCTGCAAGTGAAAAAGTGTCACTTCACAAACTCGACCTTCCGCATCTTGACAAGAAGCATATGTATGGTACACACTGATGATGTAGAGGTTACAAAAAATGTATGTATAAAATAAAACACACTTGGTGTAACAGGGTTAAATCACAAATCAGATTTATAATTATATGATATGATATCGTAACATCCTGGAAAAACAGATTACACTTTGAAACTCCACATTCTTCCACGCTTAATAAATGCAATCCTGGATTGGGCTGAATAAATATTTCCTATCTGCATGTCTGCACTTTCTTGCATTGTTCTTGCTTCCCACCTTATGATGCCTCTACTCTCTGTCCCTATTATGCAATCGAAATCCTGATGACCATCACAAATAGAGGCTGCTTCTGTGTCTGGGTATGATTCATCACCTTTAAAAGTACTCTGAGATAAAAGAGAAGTTTTTGATCAGTGCATTGTCTAGATACTGGAATGCAGTCTGTTACTATGCAACACATCAGCACCAAAGATATTCCCGCTGAGGATTTTCATCCGCCATCTGTCTGCGCCCTCCCCCTGAAGCTGTTTCTTCTTCTTCCTCTGTATCTTCTTCCTCATATATTCCTGGGTTTTTGATTCCCAGCTGCTTGGGGGGGGGTTAGCCTTCATCCTGACTGCAGAGGCACCTTTGTGACATGAAACCTCTCTAATTACCGGCTTGGCCTCTAATGTTTAAAAAGAAAAGCTCTTATGGAGAGGCAAAACATTGTTTTGCTTGAAATTAAAAAAAAAAAAAAAATCATGCTAGTAAATCTTTCTGGGGCTTAACGTGTGCTTGCTTTTGGGTTACACAGTGTTAGAAAGGACTTGTTAGTGAATTGAATGCCATGTTTACTAGTGAATCTTGCCACACTGTTATTTCACTGGATTACTGGCAATCTATAACACGACAAACACTATTTGCAGTTTTATTGTAGATTTTTAAAATATGCTTGTTTTGTAAAACTCAGAATGCTTCTTACATGATGTATGCATTCCAGGAACGCATGCTGTAATAGGAGCACAGCAGCACTTGCTATAATTATCTCGCACGATTAATTTTTCTGTTTGCTCTGATTCAACACTTGAACTGCTGAGCGAGCTGTTTGTTGCTGTAAGAAGCAGCTGTTCGGTTTGCTAATTGTAAGAACTCCTGCTGAGCCCTCTTAATGTGTGACATCTCTACGTCAACAAACCGCAGGTGAAATAAGGTTCCCGCTTCATAACCACAAAGATTTTCTTATATTCCCAAACTGAACCTTTGAAAACCACCAATTAGTGTCTGACAGTTCTCACCTGCTTTGGATCTCCATCAGCTCTCTGCACGGATGCACTCCTCCTTTACAGCACAAGAAAGCGTTACATGACATTAGTAGATAAAATCATTGTGTGGCCCACAGTCGAGTGGACTCAGCTGCAGCAGCCTACACTTTGGCACAATATAAATACAGTTGTGCAACCACAGTCTTTGTTTTTTTTTTTCTTGAGCAAGTCCATGTTTATATTTAGAGCGTATATATTTAATTTGTGAAGCTCAAACAGCTTGTCCATAGGATTGTGGTTAATCTTGATTCCTTTTGTAATCATCACACCGCAGTCTGGCAGTTCTCTGGAAAACAAGTTAGCATTAATTACTTTAATTGTACTACTACAGTCTACAAATGTAAATATATGTGATTAAATCCATACACATGTTTCACTCTTACCCCGCATGCATTTTACAAACTATACTTTCCATTCACTTTTTGAAGTTGTAGAAATCCAAACCGAGGTTTATTTGTGAATTAAGATGTACGACTCCAAAGTCTGAGTGTGGGTTAGATACAGTTTAGATCCATCTGGACACAAACTCTAATTAAAATGTAATGAAACCCAAAATACCTCTGAGCCTTTTAACACTGGTGGAGGCATGAGGCGTTCAGAGTCTCCACAATGATGACTGCCAGTTTTTGTCACGAGCAGATCCACTTTTTCCAATAATGAGACAAAATCTCCAGACAGCTGTTGCACATGTTCAAAAGAAAGGCCCATCTTGGTTAAGATTGCTGTTTGTAAAATGATAGAAAGGTCATATTAGTTGCCATGACAGCCAAAGCTTGCCACTGTTACATGAAGCAGCCGGAGAATGAATGCCCAAGGCTGAATATTCCGACAGGAAAATGCAACAAAAGGGTCTGATATTCCTTAATGTGCCTGGAAAGTATATATCCAAGGCTGTACTTACTTTACATGGCTTCAGATGAATATTTTCCATTCATTGTACACCCAGTCATCACAGTTTAATGAATAAGAATAGAGCATGCTTGGAAAGGTGATTACTGAGCCATGTTTAAACCTCTCTAAGAGAGGGCAAATGATGGAGCTGTGTTCTTGTGTCTTAGTCAAACTCAGCTGTTGCTAATGAAGAACAGCTTGAGCAGTTCCTTCAATCTGTGATGCTGACAAACCAGCCAAAGACTCCAATTGGTGCCAGCGCTGCTGTTGTGTCCCGTCAGTGAAGTAAGTCGGTAAATCTGTCAGAGTTACTTTTTTTAAAGCGCAGGGTCTGGTCTGCTAATACAGGCGTGCAAAACGTCATGTAACCATGACAGTAAATCAGAAAACAAAATGTAAGAACGTGTCTCATGGTTTGTACACACACAGACACGCACACACGCTCATGTATTCATGGGTGTATATCTGTTCACACTGTATGCACAGACACAGTCAAGGGCGCGCAGACAAAAGCCGCAGAAGCACAAGCACCCACACACCCACCTTCACTTTGCTGTTCTTAAGCAAACAGCCCGAGGCACAGTGAATGAGCATGTCAGCGGTGTGGGATGACATTCTGTCGCACAAAGAGTGTGTGTGGAGACAGATGCCTCCTCAGCCTCCTCCTGTCCGTTTACCTAACATGCGCATGCACACTCAGATTTTATTGTTGGTGTTTTGTAATTTGAGTATTTAAAATCTTTATCTCTGTCAATTTTAGCATTAAAAGACAAAACTGGTAGAAGACATTAAAATATAGCTTCAAAAGCAGTGCAGAAGTAGGTTACATCTGGGGAAGATCCTCATTAAAATAAAGGGGGAAGCAGAATAGGGTACTCTGCACAGGTAGCTCTGTGATTGGGTGGCTCTAGCACCAGAGGATGAGAGGATGGGTAGGCAGACAGGCATGCAGGCGATGTGCCAGGGTTCTCCCCACAGTCACAGACACTCTAATTAAGGAGCACAGTGGGGAGAAAGGGCAGAAATAACAGCTATGCATTGTCACATAGTGATTTTCTTATCATCTCTAGTGCAAGAAAAGCTGCACATCTCTCATCTAATGGATATAAACACGTTCAAGGAGATGCCTCCTGAGCTGCGATCTAGTCATGGACATGGAATAAACAGTCTTGGTATTATTTTCAGTCTTGAAGAGGCAAAAAAAAAAAAATCAAGTTGTCCTAATACACCTGTGTAGAGTTTATTTACACAAAGTCACCAATTCATTTTATAACAACTCTTGTTAATGTGCATTTATATTAATGGATTTTTACTGCACTCTCAATATTGCTCTGCAAAATTACTGATACATATTTATAGCTATCATTACATTTCTGCAGCATTACCCTATTCAGTGATGTCCAGATGGACCAGATGGACTAACGGGGATGGGAAATACCTGTAGAGAGGGACAAGTAATCATTCATTTTTAATATAAAACCTGTTCCAGTAACCTCACTAAAACAAAAACTAGAGGGTCTGTGTCATTTTGTTTCAATTTAAGTAACAACACACTTTACATTTAAACAGCACAGCCTGGAGGCATTCTGTCGGGAGGATGGCTTCTTATGAAATTTATTCACATGGAATAGTTCGTGTTAAAATGTAGGTTACGTCCACTGAACTGAAAACAAACATTGCAGTCGACATGTTAGTTTTATTTTCACTCCTTATTGCTGTTTGTATAGACTCATCATTCACACATACTAGTTAGAGTTTCCCAGCTTGAATATATAACCAAAAACCTGCTTGCTACTATGTAACAGGCAATGCATAAATGTAATCTAAATAATATAAAATGAAATGCACACATTTCCAGTCAGCATGTGTGTGTGTGTGTGTGTGTGTGTGTGTGTGTGTGTGTGCGTGCGTGCGTGCGTGCGTGCGTGCGTGCGTGCGTGCGTGCGTGCGTGCGTGCGTGTGTGACCAAGCCTTCACTCTACTCTCTAGTAGACTAGCACTACCTTCTTGGTGTGTGCTCTCATAAGAGAAGATAGACAAAAGCAAATCATTATAATAAATGATGTCACAATGTCAAGTAATTTGACATGTCAGTAGAACTGCACAGATTCACTTCACCATCATAACCAAATAATTTATTTTCAAGGAATGCTTATTAAGGGAAGCTGCATTTCTAATGACGTCAAGCTCTTAAATAAGTCTTGGGGCTGCTTCTGAGTGGTTCATGATTTGACTGCTGGTGGAAGTAGCATTTCAGAAGTGTATGTGGCTATACTCTGCTCAGATTCAGATTCAAAACTGCTGCAAAACTGAGTAGACAGCGCTTCACAGTGCTAATAGATAATGAACAACACTGTATAAACAAAAGTAGCCCAAGGATATATTTAGGATATGGGATATTCTTCAGTGCCAAGTCTGTTGCATCATCTCTACCCTTAGAGCATACTTTTCTCAATCTGTTTTCATTTGAGAAGTACACAGTTACAGGATGGAAGGCAGCATGTCAGGTGAGGAGCGAAGCCAAGAGCACGCTCATTAAAGTGATATTACACAAACTAAAAACTTGTCATACATTCAATATGTCATACATTGTAATGCTTATGTCACATTATTAAACAACTTCTTACGTAGTTATACTGCTGGCCCTTAGGAAGAGCTTACTTTATGTGGTTAGCCTGCTGTGACTGTGGAGAAGAATGACTAGTAAAGTTGCTTTACTGTGACTGGTAGGTATTAATGCTTGTTGTTAATCAGTGGAGTTGCATAAGAGTGGATCCATGTATTTGGCTCTAATCTCTGACTTCAGCTATTCTTAGATGTGTCCAGCTGACTTTTCATCTGACCCACAATGTTATAAAAGAAGCTGTAAAAGTGAAGTTATAAAATGCATGATTAAAAGGAGTGTTAGTTCTGTAACACGCAATTAAAATGTATTGTTTAGATTTCTTTTGTTTGTGTACAATTATGAAAATGTTATGTAATAATGAGTGTCTAATTAATATGAAGTGTACTTTTAAAGTAGTCCAACATGTACTATAAAATTAGAGTGGCATACATTGTAACCCCTGCCCACCAGTGGAGAGCCTGACCTTATATTTTATATCAGTGTTTCCCAACCACTGTGCCACAACACATAGGTGTGCCTTGAGAAATGATCAGGAGGAAGATTATCTGGTTCCACCTGATTAGTACTCTAAGCGATTGATGTGAGTAACGGGCAGAATAATTACATTCTCTTCCACTAGAGGGCAGTACAACTACCTGCTCTCATTAAATGGGTTGCCAACTGCCAGTAAAACAGAAGATGATGATAAAGAAATCATGTAGTCATCCTGCGAGTGAGACAACGCTGTGATAAGTATTTGATAGATAAATAGATAAATATTTGAAAATAAAAAATAGTCAATCTGACCTGGGTCCTGGAGATGAAGATGAACCCAGATGAAGGCCCTAGCATGAGTAGTGGTCAGAAGAAAGCAAAAAAGGTATACTGGGGACAAACCGAACTAATTCCGCTATGCCTGGTGCGCTGGGAAAACTTATCAATATGCTTTTTCTGACATTTTTGTTTGGTGGTGTGCCATGTGATTTTTCTACTGTGAAATATGTGCTGTGGCTCCAAAAGGTTGGGAAACGGTGCTTTATATTTACTATATATACTTATGGTTATTCATTAATTACACCTTACTAGTATTAGTTTGGACCTCCTTTATAACCTCCTTTATAACTGCCCTAATTATATTCAGTTTCTAGATCACTTGAGGTAATGATGATTGATCAAGGCCATGAGTACCAATCACAGAGAGTTGGGGAATGGCTGCAATCACAACATTGTAAGATATTGAAAGATGTACCCTTAGGCTCCCTCTTCGAGTCAGAGATGGTCGTTCCCTTTCATTGACATAAAAAGGGAAAGAGCATCTCCCACTCAAACCAGCTTCCCTCCCTGTCTGGGATGTGTACATCCTGTAGAGTCCCGGCCTGATGAGCTCCTTTGTGTTGTTGACACCAACAACCATGCTACATTGAAAATGACTTTAATCCCTTTTCTTAACCACTCTAGTGCTCAATTTGAGCTTTAGTTTGTCATCTTGACCATACCTAAACACAAAAATGCGTTTGTGAGTTGTTGCCATGTGACTGGCTGATTAGATAAGCATTTTGAGAGCTGAGGTAAGGTAAAAAAAGCACTATCTTAAGAACTAGTCCATTTTACATACTGCATATGTGTTACTAAACAGCGGAACAGATGTACCTAATGAAGTGGCTTTAGTATCAGTATATATAAAAGGCAAATAAACATATTTTTTATTTATTAATTTAATTTAGTTTGAAAAATATAAGTCTTGAAAGAAAGTCTTTGTACGTGGATAGATTTTATGTGGCCATGTGATCACATACCTTGTCAATCAAATGTCTTGTAATAAACAAAAACAAAGACTCATGTACTTTTAGGCTCATCTATAAAAGTAAAGTAAGTAATTCTACTGAAATTACTAATAGTATTTTCAGTTATTTGTCTAAAAGTGGGGAGTAGTTTATATACAGTGAAAAATATGCTAGTCTACATATTTTTTGTGTGTCCTTGTATGAATGGGTGAATAAGGCAAGTGGTATAAAGTGCTTTGAGTACTCAGATCAAGTAGAAAAGTACTATATAAGAATCAATCCATTAATTATTTAGCGTTTAGTTTCATTACTTATTGGTTAACAAAAGCCTGACTGACTTACTTTTGTCATTCCTTATATACACCAACACTGTACATTACAATAAAAATACCTGCCTGGCTCTGAATACTGCAGGAAAGGTACAAGTTGCAGAATCATGCCGTTCTGCTGTGAATGTTGCAGAACCTCTTCCCAGATGTCAGGAGAGAGAACAGACCATGGTGGGGATGAGAGGGTTTCTGTATGATTTTGTTTGCTCTGGTCAGATAGCGTTTCTGCAGAATGTCCTTGACGGGGGAATGTGAATGCGCATTGATCTTCTCTGCTGCAAAAAGTGCAGACGATGCAGAACTCGCTTAGCAAGAGCTCTGATCTGCAGGACAGAGTGTCTTCTTTCTGTACTCCCAGGGACTTGGTTCTACAGACCATTTCCACTATTGCATTATTGTTTAGAAGTTTTGTGTGCTGGCTTTGCATATTGATGTAAATGTATGCGTTTAAATGCCCTTAAAGACATTTTGCATTATTAGCAAATCTGTGGGCTATTTAGCTATTTTCATTGAAACTAGCACATTTTAATACCTATAGAGAGTTAATGCCATCTGCTGAGATTCTGAAATTATGTATAAAGTTCTTTTTTTTTGACTGTGACTATAAAAGGTATTGATTTTTTCCAAGACTTTACAGTTACTTAGATACTTCTCTCAATCCACATGGTGTTCCAGTCCTCATAGTTGATTACGTTATTCATTAGTTACCTACCATAACACTATTTTCTTTTGACATTTTGTGTAGCTCCTGTTTATGTATGATTTGGTGAAGTATGACATTGTGGAAGATGAACCAGTGAAAGATCAGTATGGTTTCTGCCAGCGAGTGGACAAGGGTAAGGTTGGAATACAAATATATTTATTATTCTTCCCTTTTAAACTTGAACTTTTTGAACAAGTAATTGTATTGATTTTGGACTTCTGTTATTCTCAGGTGAGACAGGGCTTTTACTTTCCAAGGTCAGCGCTATTAGCCCATTCTTTGGCTATGCTGGAAGCAAGCAACTGACTGAAAAGAAGCTGATGAGAAACGTGTTTGTCAAGGGTGATGCCTACTTTAACACAGGCGATCTCATGGCAGAAGACTGTGAGGGCTTCATTTGCTTTAGAGACAGAGTGGGAGACACGTTCAGGTACTTAGATAAGATTTTTGAGATGTTCTTAGATTTGAATTGCATACATTTTCAATAATGCGGGGAAATAATACTTTCCCTTTAAAATTCTAAAAGGAAACTGCGTTAGTGCTCAAATAAAGGTTCCAGTGTTAATGTTTTTTCTTGTGTGCGTGTGAAAAACAGAAAAAAAAAATAGAGATCTACTTTGTTTCTTATTTGCATGATGTCTGGCTTTTGAGGCTTTTTTGGTCTACTCCACTATGTCCTTTTTAAGTGATTTCTTGATTGAGAACAGGTGTGGCAGTAATCAGGCCTGGGTGTGGCTGGTGAAATTTATCTTAACTTTCCAAAGATGGAATACACCACAGTTCATTTACATTATAACAGCTGGCACAATCACTTTTTCCCCTCAGGGCCATGTAGGTTTGCATTTTTTCCCCTTATTAATAACACCTTCATTTAGAAACTGCACTTGATGTTTACTTGAGTTAGGAAATCAGTAGGGGGGCAAACACCCATTCAGATGTTGCCCAGATTAACAAAGTCCAGGTCAGGTGATGAGGAACCAAGACACTGATGAGAAGCAGGCTACTGGAACAAGAAGGCATACAGGGACATGGGGTGACAATAGGGTTCTGTTGGAATCCTACTACGCAAGTTATCCCAGCATAAGAGGTTACAAGATAACTGTGTGGAAACTATGGATTCTTTGACACCCAATAGCTAGACTAACATTGAAACAACTAGTAGTTCAGTGTTCCAACATCTGGCAGAATCAACTGTTACCACAACTAAAGATTGACAAGGAATCATCCTAGGTCTATTCTCAATGGAAGGGGAACAATAGAGTACATGAGAGAAGGATGCAACACATAACACGATGTCCGGCTTGTGGATCTAAGATCAGATCAGCAGAAACCATCACAGTGGCAAACAACCAAGAAAGAGTCTAAAGCATGAAGAGTTGGACAGTACCAGTCACTGACATGATTCACACCTATTGGATAGAAAAGATAACTGCATTCCATGAGCACCTGGCAGCATAAATGAAACAGCTGCTAATATAACCAGACTCATAATCAGACTTCAGCTAACCGAAGACCAGACAGTCATGACCCCCAAGGATCTCCAGAGGATACCACTATCACTACAGCCATCTTCCTCCACTGTTTCAATGTTGGTTAGTCATCGCCAGTTTGTCTGTCTCTATCTGAAAGTTGCACAGGATCTTAGCTCAGTCATTCTCAATGAGGGCACGGACCTTGGGACTTCTAGGCCATACTAGGCACAGATGTTCCTGTGTATTATGCCAGCTACCTGGTTATAGCATTCTATGTATGCCTTGTCTGCTAGCATCTTTCACCCTGCTGTTTTTTGCTGGATTGTCTCAGGGGCATCTTTACACAGCCTGTACCTGGGGTCTTGCCTGTTGTGATAGACCCCAGCATCTATGGATCTCATGCTCAAAGCTTGTTCCTCTGCTGCCAAGATTAGTGTCTCTGTGCTGTTTTTCAGTCCAGCTTTGTCCAGCCACTTGGTCTATCTGATGATGGTATATCCCCGAACACGACAGTCCGACCTTCAGTTAGCCAGATGCTTAGTGACTGCAGTCAGCTTTTTCAGTTGGTAGGTGTGAATCATGTCAGGACCTGGTGCTGTGCAATTCTCCATGCAATGAGACCCATTCTTGCATGTCTGCCACTGTGATGGTTATAGGATCCTGTTCAGGGAGGTTGCTATGGTCTGCTCTTAGCTCCACCAGCCACTATATAAGAAGTCCATTTAACAGGCCCTGTTCTCATCCCTTGCTCACTTGTACTTACTTTTTCCAGTAGCCCGTTACTCATCAGTGTGTCCTGGTTCCTTAACACGTGACGTGAACCTTGTCAATCCAGGTGATGTCTGAGCCATTATGGCTTCAGTTATCTCTCTCGCTTGCTTCTATCATGAGGTAGGCTTGGTTTTCTTGTTCACTCCTGAACTTGAACTGCTGCAAACCACTTCAATGCAAGCTGTAAGTCATTTGATGAAGCCACCAGAACCACATTATCAGAAAAAAGCAGATGTGAGATCTTGAGAATAACAGAATGTAAACCAAGTTCTGTCCATAACAAATATGAACAGAATCAGTGACAAGGCCTTGGCAACTCCTACGAAACAAGGAAAAACAAGGGATAAGTTTACCCTGCCTGGGAAAGAGTTACCAAAGGCCCACACTGGACAGACTAATGATTAAACAAAAAAATACAAAAATTCAAGAGGACAGATGCCAGTAGTAACACAGGTTGTTACCATACCAGTGTAGGCCTGGTCTGACACAGTCTACTCTTCTGCCAATCACTTTTATTTTCCCCAATTTCAGGTGGAAAGGTGAAAATGTAGCTACGACAGAGGTGACAGAGATTCTTGGGCTGGTTGATTTTATCCAAGAAGTCAACGTGTATGGAGTACAAGTACCAGGTATCATGTCAGCATGCTTAATTAGTAATGCAGTTACTAAGACTGTGAGAACTTGCAGTATAGATGTTTTTTTTAAATAGCCACAATCTCTACTTTGCTAAGTGCCAAATTTTTGCAGTCTGTAGCCAATTAAGCACAAGCAGGATCCCTATGTGGTATCAGTGAAAAACAGTAGCCCTTAACATTGATCCATGTTGTTCACAGGACATGAGGGCAGAGGAGGAATGGCATCAATCATTGTAAGACCAGGCTTCATATTTGATGGAAAGAAGCTGTTTGAGCATGCAGTGAAGGACCTACCAGCATATGCTCGTCCACTTTTCATAAGGCTTCAGGTAAAATGACAGTCTGACATTCATTTACAGTGGAGCAAAAAAGTATTTAGTCAGCCACCAATTGTGCAAGTTCTCCCACTTAAAAAGATGAGAGAGACCTGTAATGTTCATCATAGGTATTCCTCAACTATGAGAGACAAAATGAGAATTAAAAGTCCACAAAATCACATTGTCTGATTATTAAGGAATTTATTTGCAAATTATGGTGGAAAATAAATATTTGGTCACCTACAAACAAGTAAGATTTCTAGCTCTCACTGACCTGTAACTTCTTCTGTTAGAGGCTTCTCTGTCCTCCACTCGTTACCTGTATTAATGGCACCTGAACTTGCAGGTTCTCCCACTTACTGTAGGTCCATGATTTGGTGGACAAAGACACACACACAGTAGTTTTGTCTCTGAGCAGCATCACACTGGATTTTAAATCAGACTGTGTAGACTCTCAGACTTAATTCAAGTGTTTATAGAAAAAATTGAATTAACTGTTGATGAAGTAAACGCTGAGAGACGTCTCTGAGAATAGGAGCTCAGTTTTGCGGAAGTGCCTTTCATACATCTGTATTGGACAGATATGATATGATGAGAGAAAATACAAAGGCATGTTTTTGTGGATCACAAACACTTATTTAAAAGGTCTCCTTGGCAGTGCAAACAGCAAAATAGAAAAGTGCAGACACAAGTCTGGAAAAGGGAATTTATACAGGAAATTGAAAAAAAAATGAAAAGGAGGGGAAAAAAAATATTAAAAGGCTCAGTTTTTAGTTTTAATTTTAAATTTAAAACCTTTTTTTTCCCCAAAGTGGTTTAATTAGGTGTTTAATATTGGTTTTCATTTTCCATTTGAACTATTAATTGCAGGATTAATATTTTTATTTAGACATTTATTAATGTCTAAATAAATTGAGTTATTTAGAAAGTAATTTAAAATAAAACTGTTTGATAACAGTTCAGACTTGGTTCTAAACTGTTCAGCTGGAGGGTTCTTCCTGTTAAAAGGGAGTTTTTCCTTCCGAGTGTCGCCAAAGTACTTGCTAATAGGGGGTCATATGATTGTTGTTGTTTTTTCTGTGTGTATTATTGTTGTCATGGTAAGCTGTGTGGCAGGCTGGGTTAGGACCCAAACACACGACTCAATTCAAAGTACGCATCAAGCCAAGAACGCAAAAAATTCCCGGATGTCTTCTCGCTCCGCCCGTTTTATCAAGCATGCATCGCTGGTGACTTATGTGGACTTGGTACAGCTAAATATCCCAGAATGCATTTCATCCAAAACTCAAACGCTGCAATGGCGGAGGAGCGTGGATAAAAATGTTTAAATATTACTCTTTCTGGGTCACAAAATAAACTTTTACAATATTTTCAGGCGAGACTGTAGCTGTGTAAACTTCAAATATCTGCTCGATTTATCAAGACATCACATATTTGCAAAAGTGCTTTGACGTTTTCGGAGATGTGTGTTACCCACCAGCTCTTCCAAACCCCAGAGACTAGACATGATAAATAATGAAATAAAAGTCTAAATAATTATTCAAAAAACAAAACTGGGTCACCGACCCAGGACTGTGACATTTTTAGCCATTCCTAAAAAGATTCATTCAAAAGTTTCTTCTTGCTCTGTGTGCAAGAGATACAACCACTTGCATTATACAATGACACAGAATTATGTACCTACTGAAAACTTCAATAACTACAAATTGTTGGGTTTTTTTGCACCATTGTGATACAATAAAGGATTTATGCACACAGTGTCATTTGTCAGTACCGGTACCATATGTATGAAACAGTTAATGCAGGGCTTTTGTTAAAAGCACTAAAATTTAAGCTGAAAGACTGCACTTAAATTGCATCATGACTGAATGATTTAAAAGCCACTGTGATAGTATACAGAGGCAAAACTGCAACTGTGTCGCTATCCAATCACCTAAAAAAATTTTTTAATTAAATCTCAAATTATATCATCCAATTTTTAAAATTATAAACTTGAAGCATTATACATCCGGTTAGCGTTAGCTTATGTGGTGCCTAAATCTGTGTGTGTGTCATAGCAGCAAAATGTGTTCTTGATGCGATCTCAGTCTTAGTGTTTTGTTCCATAAGTCATGTCTACTGGGCAACTATGGGTTGAACCATCAATATGTTTGTACACTTTGTGTGGGTTATTATTCAAAGTCAAGGTCAAAATCACTTATTTAAACAGTATTTTTATATTTTGTTTATTAGAGAGAGTCTAATAAACAGTGATTGATAATCTGAGAGTGATCATTACACTAATCCATAGTTTCAGTGCCATTCTGAATCCATCTGAGCGGTTGTGGCTCTTGAGTAAAGTAGTCAAACAGTTTGATGGTCAGTTGTCTATCACCAGCTGCTTCTTGGCTGAGACACTTATGTGTGGCATAGAATAAAGCATTATAAAAGTGAATGAACATGCTTTGTGTCACGTTCTGAGCTCACTTCGATCAGAGAAGTCCTGTGGAAATATTAATCCATTTATTATTCTGGTCACAACACTATAATTTGTTGGGATTAACAAGTTTGAGAAAGATTATAATGATGTTACTTAAAGTGTCCTTTTTGTTTCTAACTAAAGATCTGACATTTTAAAGTATGATGCCTGATGCTACATTTAAATTAATGTTTTATTTATTGTATTGTAAATTATTGCATATATAACTAAATTCTGTTAAAATCTCTTTAAACTCTGAAGCAACTCAGATTGTTTTTTTACTCTCAGGAGGTCATGGAAACGACAAGTACCTTCAAACAGCAAAAGTTCCATCTGGTGCAGAGTGGCTTCAACCCCTCAAAAGTCAATGATCCTCTTTATGTGTTGGACTACCAGCAAAAGAGCTACATTCCTCTGACAGACCTGATCTACCAGAGCATCAATGCTGGACAACACAGGCTATAGAACTCAAAAGTATGAGTGTGACTGTTTCAACAGTGCACAAGAGTTTGAAAATGTTTAATGAATATTTTTCTGACAAATAATATAAACCTGATGGTGTTACTATGTCACAACAACCCAATGACTAAACCTTATGAAATGCTTAAAGTGGAAAACTAGAGAAGATCTTCAGATATTTTGGAGTTGATGACACTGTAGATATTAGTAGCAATAATAAATGCAGTTTCAGAAGAATTCAAGCAATAAATTATGCCTTTTTACATCATTCTGTGTGCAATTTTGGTCAGATTTTTCCCCGACAACATGTCACTGTGACTGGACCCTCTTTTCCATTGAACTCTTCAACCTGATTTTCTGTCAGAAAATCTAGAAAATGACTACTGTCATTGTTTTGGAAGCACAGTTTTTGATGAATAGGAATTCATCTCTTCAATCTCACTGACAAATATACTGGACTCAGCTCTTGCTTTGCTAGATAGATGGTTTGAATATAAAGGTGCAGTATCAGGAGATATCCACCCTGCATTAGCTTGTGCCATGGATGCAAAGTTCAAATTACTGGACTTAACTGTGACTATTGCAATACATTTATTATTGGCCATATGCCAACTTTGAAAGTCTCATGCTCAAATTCTTTTATCTATAAACAAATTATATTTTACACATTTTTAATTTTTTCAGTACCCAATACGCTTCATTATAAACTCATAAATTGGTAATGTGTAATGGTATTTCTGCATTGATTAAAAACATTTTACATAAAAATATACTGAAAAAAAAAAAAGAATAAAGACCAGGCAATAGCCCTCAGAAATTTCTGAACATCTATAAAGCCTTCTGGATTCTTGCATGTCTGCCACGGGGACACAGCTGTGTTGTCATCTGTGTTTCATCAACACCTGGCCAGATGACAGGGCCTTCCCTGCAGCTACATGAAATTAGCACCTTGATCAGTCTGGACTAATCTAGGGAGTCCAAAGGCAGTGAAAAACGATGTCAAGGCCTCAATGATCAGAGGCACTTAGATCCTTTTGAGAGGAACAGCCTCTGGGAAACACATTAGCAGCACACATTATTGTTAATAGATTTCCAGTTCTCGTCTTAGGCAATGGCCCACACAGTCTACAATCATTGTTCCAATTGTTCACTGACAGCTGGGGTAGGGTGAAGCAGGAGGAATCATTTGGTTCTGTTTTCCTGCCCTTTGGGAGGTTTTACACATTTAGCAGAAATCTATTACGTTTGTCTTTAATCCCAGCTATGAGAAATGATGAAATACTCTGTTGTACGTTTTTGTGATCTCTAGATGACCAAAACGTGGATGGTTATTAATAATCTCAGACTCATCACATACTGTTCCTATCACAGAGTCACGCAACTTGAGTAAGGGGGTGAGATGTGTTCTTACACATTAGAACACCACCCTTCATAAAATAGGAGGAAAAGCAACCCTGTTTTCTTTTGGCTTGTGCTGCAAATATCACAGAGAGACTGAAGCACAGCAGAATATAACAGTGGCTCAGAACATTAGTAAAACCTAGTACAATGATAGAGCAAGGGAAAGGACTTTCCATCCAGGACAGCAGCTGGTGTTCTTGTTCCCTATAAATGACAGCAAACAACTAGACAAGTGGCAGGTGCCTTACAGAATGACAAAATACATCAGTGAGGTTAAATATGAGCTCCATTTTCTTTATATAAAGAAAATATTCAAAGGTGGAGCTTACTGCCACTTGATATGTATAATAGGATTGATATGATCAAAATGAATATACTTCCGCGACTGCTTTTTCTTTTTCAATCTATACCGGTACATATACCAGCCAAACAACTTGCATTATGGAACAGAATGATCTCGGGATTTATATGGAAAGGCCGCAAACCCAGAGTTAGATACACAACATTGCAAATACCTAAGGAACGCGGTGGACTTTCGCTTCCAAATTTAGAAAGTTACTTCAAAGCAGCACAATTAAGATATTTAATTTACTGGTGTGATCCATCGTATGAAGCAAAATGGAAATATTTAGATGTGACGCAATTAAAATTACCACTACAGACAATATTAGGAGATAAAATAATATACTTGGAACAGAAAAACAATTTAAACGAGTGGACTAAAACTCCTTTAAAGATATGATTTGATGAATGTGAAAGCTATTAGGAATTGTTAAGGAATTTATCCCTGCACAAATAGATGGACGTTATAAAAATTGGTTAACAAAGGGGATTGGACCATTTTACTTAATATAAGGGAAAGAAGGATTACAAAGTTTTGACAAATTAAGAGATACCTATGGTTTGGAAAACGAAGATTTTTTTAGATATCTTCAAGTCAGGTCCTATTTTAACAGCAACATAAAAACTATAGAAGAATGTAGTGGAGGCTTAGTTCCCCTTATAATAGAGGCTTATAAAGGTAGGTTTAAAAATAAATTGATAGCTAAACTTTTCCAGAATATACAATCACTCAAGGATCAATCAACTAATTATATTAAAATTAAATGGGAAATGGAAGCTAAAGTCAATATATCAGAGGAAAGTTGGTTAAATATATGTGGAACACAGATGAAAACTACTAGTTCGTGTTATTGGAGGGATTTCACATGGAAAAATGTTATTAGTTTTTTTATAACCCCCAAAATAAAATATAAACAAAAAGGACAACTGAGAGATGGATACTGCTGGAGAGACTGTGGGGAAAATAATGCAGATCACTTTCATATATTTTGGCAATGTCCAGTAATTCAACCATACTGGAGTGAAATAGTTGAATCAATTTACTTGGTGACTGGTCTCAAGTTAAATTTGGATTTTTGCACTGTGTATTTGGGCGATATCCCATCAGCAGTCTCTTTAAAGAATAAGTACTTGATAAATATCCTGTTGGGAGCGGGTAAGAAAGCTCTTACCAGGAAATGGCTGGAGAAAGATCCCCCAACAAAGAAAGATTGGATGGGAATAATCAGAGGTCGGACCAAGTCACTGTTTTGCAAGTATCAAGTAAGTCTCGAGTCTTTATCCTCAAGTCAGTCAAGTGTCAAGTAAAGTCAAGGCAAGGCAGAGTCAAGTCTCAAGTCAAGACGGACAACCCTCAAGTCAGTCCAAAGTCTGAAACTTTGAATTTCAAGTCCTTTCAAGTCTTTGTTTTTTTTTTAAACAATGTATATTCTGGATTTTAAAGAGTACATAGCGGAAACAAAAAGACTGCTTGGTCGAGTAATAAATGCTCTGGTGTCAGTCCGCCTTGCAAATGCCAGACACACAAATCAGAACAATAAATGGCGTTCTTTGAAATAAGTAAGTCACTTCCTGTTGGTCCCATCTTTACAGCTGAACACCCTCATCACAACTGCACTGCTGGTGTTCTGCTGTGGGTGCTAATCTAAGAAGGCCTGTAATATGGCAGGTTCAGGGCGAGCAAAGTAATCTAGGCCCTGGCTCTCTCTCTCTCCTGCGCTTCCAACTCTCTCTCTCTTGCTCCATCTCTCTCTCCCGCTCTTTTCTTTCTCTCTCTTTCCCCATCTCTCTCCTGCTCTTTTCTCTCTCTCTCTCTTGCTCCATCTCTCTCTGCTGCTCTCCTGTCTCCTCTGTCACAGACTTCTCCACTTGTGATGATAAATCAGCTTGGTGCAACATGTTTTAAGATTTGTTAACAATTAATAACTAACTCTTAACAATTTGTTAAAAGGAACCCCAGCTATTATGACAAGTTACTCTAAATATGTTACAAATGATCTCCACTACATAAAAACATACCTCAAAATAACTACAATGTTTTCGTTATTCATTAAATCTTTGTTTTTTAAAACGGTTTT
>VURO01021141.1:0-19702 GCA_015108175.1 Pelvicachromis taeniatus
CAACAAAATGCCAAGAAAAAGTCAAAGGTCACAGTCTCAAGAGAAAGAACAGGTAAATGTTTCTCAGACTCCCAGTGCAGAAGTGCAGAGCAGCGTTCAGACAGCCGCTGTGTCTTATGCAGAGATGGTAAAGAGGTATCCAACCTGTAGTTCAGGGACAACAACGGAGAAACTAGAATAATAAGCAGTTCTGAGGACACTTCAGCTTTGTTTCAGCCGGTCATTTTGCTTCAATAACTTTTAAAATACCAACTTCAGCTTTTTCAGCTATTGCCGGCTGTTTTCAGCATACAGTTGAAGCATGCAGGTTCAGCATGGCAAGCATTCACCCAGCATTTTCTCAGGAAATGCAAATTTTTCTAGTTCAAAGTATGAGATATATATTTGGCATGTTTACCTTTAAGCTTGACTTTTACTCTGAAAAATCAAAAATAACAATGTGCTATAAATCCATATGCATCAAAGCCAGATTTATACTAATACATTAGTCATTTCAAACAGCTGCATGATCACCAAGGTAAGGATGAATTTGCCAGGGCTTTGTATGTGACTGATGATTTAAAATCTCACATAGAAAGTGTGGCATTGAGTTAAGGCGCTACTTTAGTCCCAACTTTTTAATTTATGACTCTGTAGTTTTGGCTGTAATTAGCCTAAATATCAGTTACAGCTCCAAAGGAACAGGGCCCTGGCACTGTGTTGTTTTCCCTGGTTGACTCATGTCCATCATTAGTGATGAAAATGATAAAAAACAATACTCTTCAGTACAGCAGGTCCACAGCAGAGATAGTTGGTTCTTCTGGTTTCTTGATCTCCGGTTTGGGCAGCTTGATTCGACTCATCGCGACCACTCCACAGACAGCAAAGTGAGTTGCAATGCTGCCTACGCCGAGCCAGAAAGACCAGTCCAGACCGTCATCCAGGACGATGAGGACGAAGAGGTTCTCCCGAAAGTTTGCCACTCGCTCAGTCAGACTGTGGTGTCTAACAGCTGCCAGGAAGCACAGAACACCCAGGGCACCAAACAGAGCTGCAGACAGGAGGAGGCAAGTCAGGGAAAGGGCAAGAAACAAAATGATGCATCATCTGAGACGTACCAGCGATAAAGTTCCACAGATAGAGTCCCTTGTGACCTTTGATGCTCTGGTATGGAACCTTGCGTGCGTTGTAAATGCAGAAAGACAGACTGACCAGTGCAAAACCCACAGCCACCAGCAGGAACAAGATCACCATCATGTGGAGGCCCCCATTCAGTCTCCGAACAAGCTTTGGGAAAACTGGAGAGAGCAGAAAGAATCAAATACTGTATCCTGTCAGCTCTTTTGGACTGTATAAAAAGCGGAGCCATAACTCTGTGCATTATTATGTAAATTTGTGGATAGCAGATAATTTTAGTATTTTTCAGCTACTTAAACCCTAAAATGTTTATATATTCATGAAATTAAGGCCATGCGCTGATTTTTGTGAGTGTGAAAGTGGTTTGTGTTCACAGAATCAGCTTCTTTCTGTCTCTCTAAGGCCTGATCATATCTTATTAAATGCTTTATACTCATGTCACAACTAAAAGAACGACGTTTGGGTTGAGGGGTGACCCCCCCCCCCCCACACACACACACACACACACACACACACACTTTCTTATTTCTCGTTGTGAATGTTAAAAATAAACAACATAATGCTCACGTATTGTTCTACGCTGATAACACAGCATCTGTGTAGTTTTGAAAGTCTGAAATCATCTTACTGTAAATTTTGGAGCGCCTGTCCCCGAGCCCGCACCTCTTGGTCTTTCCTCCCTGGAACAATCCGTAATAAATGCTCCCGATGAATTGGTCCAGCTCGGGATTTGACGCATTCACTATATCCACCCCGGTTTTACACAGGATCCGCCCGGTAACCCACCGCTCCGTGGACAAAGCAACCACCAAGAGGACCACCGAGCCGATACACAGCGCGGAGGCTACCGAGAATGTTATCCGCTTCCACAGAGAAGGCATCTTACGAGCCCATGGTACCCCGAGGCAGGGACGCGCTCGGCGATCACCATAAGTTTATCCCACAATTAAAAAAGAAAGAAAAAGAAAATCACAAGTTGCTCCCACCGTTGTGTAGCATCAACGTGCTGCATTGACGTGTGAGTCACAAGGAGGGGAAACTGAATCCATGGAGGTCAAAGTGATCTCTCACCGGGAGAAACTCTATCCGTGCTGCGCGCTTGGTTTCTGCTCTCTCTCTCTCTCTCGCTCCCTCTTTTCACTCTCCTCTTTATTCGTGGCATGAATTAACCTTTGCTGCTCGGCTTTTGCATGCAGAAATCTAACCGGTGACCTATAAGCCTGGTTAGAGCTTTAAAAATCATGTAACCGTGCGTAGTTATGACCGATGTGGTTCATTATGTCCCAGAGCCTGAAGGTCAGCGTGGACTATTATAAGTACCACGTTAGTTTGTTGGCCCCCATCTTTGTTTCTTATCTTCAAGGCATTGCTGAAATTAAGCAGCAGATATAAGGTCTTGATGACTTTGACCTTTGACCTCCAAATACTAAATTGTTTGTGGTCCAAGTGAATGTTTTTGGCAAATTTGAAGAAATTTCTTCAAGATGAGTTGTGTTCAAGAGCGGGGATTGAGTGTCTTCATGGATCTACAAAAGGCAAACCTGCGGTCTCGGGAACAATAAACTTTTATATCACAGATATTAAGAGTAATGCAAGGCTTACTGCACCAACAACATCTAAGTCTTGGCCAGGCAGGTGGTTCTTCATGGTCATAAGCACCTAATACAAAACATTCAACACCCTGTTGAACAGAAAAGAGCCTGCAAACATTGCTGACACATCCTACACACCTGTGTGTGTCACTGCGTGTTATTAGGAGAAGCCATGAATGAAAATATGATTTCAGAAAGTCCAGACAGATAAAACAAAAAACATGAAGTAAGATTTCATCATTAAGTGCAAGCTTTCAATATTTTATGTTTCAAACAAAATGAAAGACTGCTGATCTACTTGTTACATCCAAGGTGCGCAGAACTGCTTCTCTGAACACAAACCAGATGGTCTAGAGCAGCAGAAGACCTCACCAGGGGGTTTTCTGTCAGAAAACAGGAAACTGAGGCTACAACTCACATGGGTTAGTCAAAACTGCACAATAGAAGATTGGAAAAGGTTGCTTGGTTTGATGGGTTTTGATTTCTGTGGCATTCAGATGATAGGGTCTGAATTGGGTATAAATGATATTAAAGCATGAATTCATCCTGCTTTGTGTGACCTTGTTGCTAGTAGTGTAATGGTCCTACAGAGTCCGCCTTCAAGGTAAAAGTTGTGTCTCTTGAGATGAGGCTGCAACGATATATAAGAAGAGTAGAACCATGTAAATCAGTGAATTCCTTAAATACTGAACACATTTGTGTTCTGTTAATTTCACACAGCTAATTGCCTATAGGTGCAATTGGACATGGGTTATGATGATAGTGAATCAATTATATATACTGTAGTAAAAACTCAATCAGCTTTCTAATAAATGACGTAATTCTACCTAGCACCTTTCTGGTGTCTGATCCAGAGGGGCTTAAAAAATGTGAATAAATTCTCCTTTGTGCACAAACTGTTTTGTTTGTATGCTTCATTTTGTTCATTTACAGTCTTTCTACATTCAATAGGTTATAATGGAACACAAACTGATATTTTTGTCATTTTATACAGTCTTTTTAAAGTCTTTAGCTTCATGGGATTATTACCTGAGAAAAACGAAAAATAAATAATGTGCTGCAAATAATCTCAGCGCTTTGGCGACATCTGCCGGTGATTTGGTTAACCTGCTGTGCGTGATGACGTCTGACCGTCAGCCTCCCAGGCAGCGGCGGCCTGAAACTTTCGTTTGGCGAAGATGGCGGAGGCGCTGTCGACAGGTCTGGGTGAGGAGAAGGGGGACAGGGACAGGGACAGGGAGAGGGAGAAGAAGGCTGCCACAGCGGGGAAGAACAAGGAGAAAGACGGAGTCACGGAGACGCTGGGGTTCAACGATAAAAATGGTGCTAACAAGGGAAAGAAAAGCAACCTGTCAGGTGAGAGCTAGCTTCGTTTCCACAGGCGCTGACTGCCAGTTTGACAGCGCTAGCTAGCAGCTGAGATAATTAGTGTTTACGGCGGCTGTAGGATGTTTTTTTGCAGAGTTTTTCAAGAACGCATGTAAACTGTCAACTGAGCTTCTGCAGCTTTGGGGGTTGCTCCCAGTTTGCACATGTTATCAGGATGTAGCTGCTGGAAGCCTCAGCAGCTGTTTGTGAAAAACTGAGCAGGAGTAAAGTAACGAGCAGGTGGCACAATTATGTGATATGCATCCAGATTAAACCTAGCAGGAGGATTTCTGACTGTCAGTAAGACGGCAGTACTGCATGTGATCATGCAGAAAGTCCAGATCATCCAGTTGGCTTCTCGTGGCGTTTGTTTCTCTGCACAGGCGCACTCAGATGAGTCAGTACACGCTATGTGATCCAAAGGTACACAGACACCCATGTTGAGGTGAAAGATTGCTCAACGTAATCCTTATGGCAATCATTTTTGACCCAGTTGCAAAAAAATACATGAGTTATCAGAAGATTGGCAACATATATTGTTATGGGTTATTCTAGTAAGATTTGTTTGTTACAAAGCGTGGACGTCACCCCCATAAAGCTCATCTGTTTCTCATTTTATACACTTTTCTTTCTCTATGAATTCAGCAGGTGCACTCGCGGTCTTATGTATATACTCGATTCTGCTATTTTTAATGCAACTGGATAAAGATTTTATTTTTTATTTTTTTAGCCATTCTTGCTTGCTAAACACCTACATATTTTGAACTTTGCTCCTCTTGTTCAGAAAATAAACCTTATTTATAAAGCTCCTCTAGAGCTGGAATAATACATAATAAATACAGTACTGTGCAAAGTTTGAGCCCTTTTAAAATTTGTTTCACATAAAACAAATGTTGAACATTAGTCAAAGATCACCAGAGTAAGTACAACATGCATTTTAAATTATGATTTTATTGATTAAGGGAAAAACGCTATCCAAACCTACGTGTCCCTGTGTGAAAAAATAACCCCCCCCCCCCTAAACCTGATGGCTGTGTGACCCTTGATAAGACTGCTAGAACTCCAGTCAGGCATTTACGATAGCTGGCAATGAGTCTTTCTCATCTTATGGTCGTGTCGAAGGATCTCAATCAGATCTAAGTCCAGACTTTGACCAGTCTTTTTTAGCCATTCAGAAGTGAACTTGCTGGTGTGATTTATTCATCATTGTCCTGCTGCATAATCTAAGTGCTCTTGAGCTTCAGGACATGAACAATCAGGGCCTTCAGGACATTCTCCTCTAGGATTTTTTGGTAAAGAGCAGAATTCATGTTTCTATTGACCACAGCAAGTCTTCCAGGTCTCGAAGCAGCAAAGTAGCCCCAGACCCTCACACTACCACCACCATGTTTGTGCATGATGATCTGTTTATGAAATGCTGTGTTAGTTCTATGCCAGATGTAACGGGACTCAAACCTTACCAAACATTCAACTTTTATGTCATCAGTCCACAGAATATTGTCCCCAAAGTCATGTGGATCATTAATGTTTTGTGGCAAATGTAGGACAGGCTTGTGTATTTGTTTTGGTCAACAAAACAAACACAAACTTTGGCTCTCTCCCATGGATGCCATTTTTGTCCAGTCACTCTTTTTATTATTGTTGAATCGTGGACTCTGACCTTAACTGAGCCAAGTGGGGCCTGCAGTTCTTTAGATATTGTTCAGGTTCTTCTGTGACCTCCTAGATAAGCCATTGATGTGCTCTTGCAGTAATATTGATTGGCTGCCCCTCCTGGGAAGGTTCACTACTGTTCCAAGCTTTCTCCATTTGTGGATAATGGCTGTCACCGTTTCTCAGTGGAGTCCTAAAACATCAGAAATTGCTTTGTAACCCTTTCCAGACTGATAGATCTGATTTCTCAGCTCTTTTTGAGTTCACGCTTATAAAATATTGTTACCATAGGTTAGACTGCGCTGATTTCCAGGTCAGATTTAATGCTCAGTTAAAAGCACTGGATGTTAATGAATCCTAATGACAGTCCATTTTAAGACTAATGAAGAAGACTTTACTGTTGGCTTTATTATTGGATTCATCCAAATAAAGGGAACGAAATATGCTCTGACTAATTAGTAACCAGATGAGTGTGAACAGAATACTGAGTATGTATCATCATTATTAAATATTCATGGGGTATTTAATAAAAGCAAAAGAAGGAGCATAATATTTTAACAAAAGAACATAGTGTAAGGCCTAAAGCTGCTTCAAACATGCAAATGAAATGGAAAGAAAATCATATAAAACCGGGTGACCAGAACAGCTTCAACTTTCAAAAGCTTAACACCTTTGGGATGATCTGGAGCTCCTACTGTGAGCCTGGCGTGATCGAACCACATGAGTGGCCAACCTCACTAATACTCTTGTGGCTAAATGGGAACAAATCCCTTCGTTCATGTTTCTAAGCTTTAGCAGAGGAGTTTAGACGGTTCCAGCAGCAGATTAGCTGGAGTAGTTTTGGTTTTAGTGTAGCCAGTTCTTATCTGATTGAGTTTACCATTAAGTAAGGAGTCCTCTTTGTTTGCTGTGTTGATAGTGTTGTTTGTGATGGGTTCAAAACACAATATAAAGAACAATTTACTCCTGTCTGTATCTCCAGACCTGTCTCTGGTCAGATTCATCACCACTGAGCTCACCAGAGGTTACTTCCTAGAACACAATGAGGCCAAATACACCGAGCGCAGAGAGAGGGTCTACACATGCCTCCGCATCCCCAAAGAACTGGAGAAGGTGAGCACACAATACACCCCCCACATAGGGAATGAAAGTTAAATGAAATAAACACAGTTGTAATACATGTATTTTTCCCCTCTCTTCCTGTTTTCAGCTGATGACATTTGGCTTCTTCCTCTGTCTGGACGCCTTCCTCTACGTGTTTACGCTGTTGCCCCTCAGGGTGATTCTGGCCCTGTTGCGACTCTTCACAGTGCCATGTTGTGGCCTCAGGTAACGTAGAAGCATGAGTATTAGAGTTACATATTAAAGTACATTTCCTTAACCCATCATTTGTTATTAACAGGGAATATTTTAATACACATGCTTCTCATCAGTACAACTCCACCATCATTAAAAGTATATTTGCATAGACGGTATTTTAGATGTCATTTATGTACAATGTACAAATATGATTATCATGGTCAGACCCTGTGAAGTATAATGTTGGAGTAGAGCCAGGGCAAAAAGGTGATTCCATCATTGGTTTTTCTGTCTTCTAAATTAAGTGTTTAAGTAAAACATCAGAAATTAGAGAACAATAATGGAGCAAAGTCAACGTCAGGCTCGACCTAGTCATTGCCGTCATAAAGTTGTAAAAAAAAAAAAAAAAAAACTAACTCTGGCAATTTAAATGTACTTATTTGTGGCAATTTGAGCAAGATAAATAAAATTAAAAGTTGTTTACTTCAAAATTCAAGATTTGTCACATGCATAGTTATATGAGTACAACATGCAGTGAAATGTGACCTGATATCCTCCTTGACTGTGCAAAAAGAGAGAGAACATTATTTACAGCAAGTGAGATATACAAGAGGACATTGTGTGCAGTAGGTGAGTGAATTATATGCATTAAGTAAATTAAATCAAATAGAATAAAACAATCTGGAAATTTACAGTTCAAAATCTGAGAATGTACATTGTATGAGTGGGGTGTTAAAGTGTTGTGTGCTGTAGTGAAGCCACAAGGATCAGGCATGATATGAGAATGTGGTGAGAATGAGTCCGGTCTCTGTCACTTATGGATACTGGGGAGGGGGGGCGGCATGTCCTGATGTAAGACAAGGATGGCCTGAGGATAGGAGCTCCTCTTGAGCCTCTCTGTTTTTGCCCAGATGGTGCGAAACCTTCTGTCTGATTGAAGAAGTTTATTGCTGGGATGGGACGGGTCCTTCCATATCTGAGCTGCTCTGGACAAACATCTCCTGGTGTAAATGTCCTGTAGGGAGGGGAGAGCAGCCCTGCAGTAGCGTTCTGCTGTACAGATCACACTGTGAAGAGCTTTTGGGTCCTTGACACAGCTGTTCCCATACCAGGATGTGATGTTTTGTGTGAGGATGCTCTCCACAGCACCTGTATAAGAAGTTCTGAGGATCACTGGAGAGACCCTAAACTTCCTCAGTTGTCAGAGGATGGTACAGGCGCTGCCTAGCCTTTTTTGGACTGGACCTGAATGTGGGCAGACTATGTTAGGTCTGAGGAGATCTGGACACCGAGATACTTGAAGGAGCACCCTCTCCACTGGAGCTTCATTGATGATAATGGGCTTGTAGTCTGTGTACTTACTCCTTCTGAAGTCCACCACCAGCTCGTTGGTATTACAGACGTTCAGCTGGAGGTGGTTGACCTGGCACCACGATGCCAGATTCTTCACTTCATCCATGTAGGCCACCTCGTTTACTTTATTCACCTTGTTTATTTGCATCAATCTAATTTGATTTCAAAGGAAGAGTCATTTGTTACTGCATACTTGTATTTACAGTCTCACTAGATTCTCGTTTTACCTGTTGTCACTGTGAGTGCACCTGCTCTCTGATGTGGAGTAATAATAGACTCTGAATCAAACTGACAACAAGTTTTGTTAGCATTAGTGCAATAAAAGCTTCCCAACAAGCATTACACCATTTACACTGAACATAATGGGAGTGAGAGTAAATGAGGGGGAGACGCAGACATGGAAACCATCGTGTTCATCGCAAATTTTCAATCATATCACGTAACTTGACCACAGTTTGCAGTTTAATAATAAACTTCTATGAACATAAAATGAAAGCTGATGATATGACAAGGTTGGCATACCTATAAAATGCAAAACCTTTGCCCCTATATTCTTTCAGTTTATGATTGCTTTTGCATTAGCAGCTGGCTCACTGATGCTGATGTGTGACAAAGTAAACACAGAACAATGCTGAACAGATCGGCCCCATTCGTCTGCTCATTGTCATCGATGCCCAGTCTGGCTTTCTCAGTCAGGATTGAACCGATATACCCTGCGTGTATTAGGCAGGTGCCTCCCTTATTAATCTTTTGCTGATCAGTACTAATTACACTGTTAATCAGTTTGGTTACAATAACTTATTTTTTGTGTTGCAATGTGTGCAGTATTTAGAGCTTTCCCTGCTTTGTTCAAAGCCAGTCACTGAGAATATATTTAAAAAAACAAACAAAAAAAACCCATATGTTCTGCAGTTCCACATAAAAGGGGGCTCTGTCACCCTGGGCAGTGCCCTTGTCTGAAGCAGTGCAATGTTGTTATTGACCTCCGGGGGGCAGCAGAGCTCTGTGTCTGACTACAGCCTCACTATGCTGTTCTGGTGATTTTCTTGTGAACGTTTTCTTTGTATGTGACATTTGTGTGTTGTTTAGCGGCTCTCGCCTGCTTCAGCCAGCCCAGGTGTGCGATGTACTTAAAGGCTTCATTATGGTGCTGTGTTACTCAATGATGAGCTACGTGGATTACGCCATGATGTACCATCTCATCAGAGGACAGTCTGTCATCAAACTATACATCATCTACAACATGTTAGAGGTACACTGTGTAATCTTCCTCATCGGGCAGTTCAGTATCTAATGACACTGCACCACTCATTGACTAGCACTCCCCCGTCATCTTTCCCTTGTTGTGCTGTCAGGTGGCGGACCGCCTGTTCTCATCATTTGGCCAAGACATCCTGGATGCTCTGTACTGGACCGCCACAGAGCCCAAGGAGAAGAAGCGAGCACACATAGGCGTGATTCCTCACTTCCTCATGGCTGTTCTCTACGTCTGTATCCTTACTTAAAAATTCTGATTTTGAAACTGATAGAAAAAGAGGCACATTTTGCCTCACATTAGAGGCAAAATGGAAAGACAATACTTGGAAGAGTAATTGCCCCAAGTGGTCCCAAACATGGATTATTCACCACTCTGCTATTTAATCTTCCCAACTCTAGACTTTCTCCATAAACAAAATCAAACTCAAAGATAAAGTAATCATTAGCAGCAAATCTAACAGCTGTACTTCAGACTAGTAGGGCACAAAAAGTTGTTGCATCAGTATTATTACAGTGCAGAAAATGTGCTTTTCCTCAACAAGTATCCAGTTCTTCACGCCATCCTCATCATGGTTCAGGCCACAACACTCAATGTAGCCTTCAACTCCCACAACAAGTCCCTGCTCACCATTATGATGTCAAACAACGTAAGTTTTATGCACAGACATATTACCCCATTTACAAAACGTGTGCAGCATCTCTAGTTCAGTGCTGATGTTTTTGTGTTGTTCTTTTTTGTGTTGTTGTTTTTTCTTTTGCAGTTTGTTGAGATCAAAGGGAGTGTATTCAAGAAGTTTGAAAAGAACAACCTTTTCCAGATGTCAAATAGTGGTAAGTGGTGGTAAAACAGCTGGCTACGTTCCACAAAAATCCACATTTTTGGATACTTTGTGCCTCCTCCTCTCGGCATGATTATTTAATACAAGGTAAATATGTGGAATCGAGCTCAGCTGCAGTGAGCACTAAGTAGGTTAATCCTGGATTGATTTGTTTGTTTCCCATAGACATAAAAGAGAGGTTCACCAACTACATCCTCCTGCTCATCGTCTGTCTGAGAAACATGGAGCAGTTTTCATGGAACGCCGGTAACCTAATACAAAGCTTTGCAAAGAGTACTGAAAGCTATACAGCTGCATACAGATGTGCATTATCGCAGTACCCCACTTAGGTTCATAATCAGGCCTTTTCACTCTTGCTAAGTAGCTCACTGTTTTCTTTTACTACTAATACTGGATTAAATAATTATACTGATTAGATTTTAATGTGTTTGTTTTCAGACCACTTGTGGGTGCTGTTTCCTGATGTAGTCATGGTGATAGCCTCAGAGGTTGCCGTGGATGTTGTCAAACACGCCTTTATCACCAAATTCAATGACATCAGTGCTGATGTGAGTCCTTTCTTTGTACGTTTGACAGTTTATTAACTTGGTTAACGTGCAGTTGAGTGTTTGGCCATTAGAGTAGAAACACTAGTTAAAACTATTGAAATATTCTATCATGTTTACACAACAGCAGTTCACTACAATGAGAAACACAACTTAAATCTGATAATCTAATTTTGTTAATTAGAATGAACATCTGACAGTCTTAGCAAGCAGCTCTGATTTGAAAAACTTTGAATAAATCACCAAAAAAATTGGAAATCAGCATAAAAGCTTCATAACAGGACTTGGTCGGTGGCAGCTAAGACGACGTAGCTTACATTCATACATACAGTATGTACATGTTTCAAGAGAGTTTTGTGAGGAATAAGTGGCTGAAATGTAATTTAAACAGTTAAAATTGTTTACTGTGTTCCATCAGCTTCAACACAATTCAAATATTTGCGTGGAAAAGATTAGAGGGGAGTGTCATTATTCCAGGTATAAAAACCATTTTTCATTTCTGTCTTAGATCTATTACTTCCTGCATTTGGATGTTCGTTTGTGCATATAAGCATATCTAAATGTATTTATAGTGTCACTAAACTTAGAAATGGACAACAGTTTTATTTATATATTCTTGGCATCGTTATGCGTCTGCTGCAGTGTACAGAGAAAAATCAGTGGACTATGATAATTACACACGTTTTAGAGCTTCTCTTTTCTCAGTTATTCTATGGGCATTTATCTTCAGAGGACATCAGAGATCATTTGGAAAATGTGTCATACCTGTGAGTTTAGCTAAATATGTTCACAAAACCAAATAAATATCAAATTAAGATGATCTTGAAGAATAACAGGCTTAGAGTTCTTGTCCCTTGACCCATATAAAATGTGTTATATTGTAATATTTTATGATTTACAAATCTGTGTATTTTTACTGTGGTGCTCAGTATCTTTATCTACTCACATGAGAAACTTTCAGCAGGCCCATTTTGTCTTTATTGATTTCTCACTTCCTCCGAGGAGTTGTAACTATGCTTATATAACAGAAAGCAGTCCCATAGGAACGGATTAACCCCTTAATCCCCAAACTGTCAAACCTAATCACACAAACCTCACTCACATTGTAAGTGTTCAAGCACCTGTGAGTCCATACTAATCCGCGTTTAATCCACACACGCGCATTTTTGCCTCTTTTCGGCTTCGTGAGTTTACCCTTACTGTGCTTTCACCTTGCATTCATGCACCAGAGTAAAGAGCAAGCAGGTAAACCAATTATGAGACTTGCAGTAAACAAGTTAACATTTATCACGTCACCACAACAAGGCAGGCGCTTTACTCAGTAGCTTTATATATGTTTCATATTTTGATGTTTCTCTTGTATTGGTTGACACGTTGCCTCTGTCTCAGGTATATGGGGAATACAGAGCCAGCCTCGCCTTTGACCTGGTCAGCAGTCGACAGAAAAATGTGAGTGAAGCAACTCAAATCACAGCAATTTAAAAAAAGATAAACAAAAGGATAAGGTGCTGCTTGTGTTTTCTCCAATGAAAGAAAAAAATGTTCTGCTGTATGACACTACATATAATCTTATTTCCTGTCTCTTTTTAAAAAAAATGTTCATACTAGTCCAAAACCCCTTGGTACCTCTGTCCAGTCGCCTTTCCACCAAGAACAGTCAGAAAACATGCGTGCCAGCATCCAGCATTGCCAGTAGCCCTGCCTCATATTCCTTGAGTCAGTTGCACCATGATACACTGATGACAGTGTTGTGCCTACGTCCTTTTCTTTTCTGTTATTGCGATTCACGTCTAATCATAGCATCTGATAATTATTGATTCTGATAAATCAGTCGGTGAGTAACGTTTCAACGGTGACTGAGGAACGTGTTGAGAACACATCCAGCAGTTTTTCCTCATTTTTAGCTTATGATTTCATTAAAAGAAAGGACTGAGTAAAACTGTGCTGCTTGTTGATGTTTTACATAAAAATGTGTTAATTGTGTCTCCAGGCGTACACAGACTACAGTGACTCGGTATCCAGGAGAATGGGCTTCATCCCGCTTCCTTTAGCGCTGCTGGTCAGTGGTTCTTTCACAGGATGGCTTTTGATATCGAAATGTTTGCTCCCACGTTTGGTCGCTTATGAATGTGACAATGTTTTTTCAGCTGATCAGAGTGGTGACCAGCTCAGTGAAGATCCAGGGTTCGCTCTCGTTTATGTGTGTGCTGCTGTTTTACTTGGGGTAATTGGCCAACATGTCGTCATCATTTTAAATTATTTTTTTGACTCTTGTTTGTTTTCATGTCCACGTGACCGTTGCCTGTCTCTGTGAGCAGGATGATTACTCTGAAGGTTCTCAACAGTATCGTTCTCCTGGGAACTTCCTGTGTGTTTGTCAAAGAGGCCAACATGGAAGAAAAGCTCTTCAACCCTCCGCCTTCTGTCTCCTCCAGCCGTGCAAACTCTAGAGCTCACCGGACAAAACATGTTCACGTTTCTCCACAGCAAGGTAGCTCAGTCACTGAGTCACACTGTCTCTATTCCTGATTTTCTTAACTGCTGCTAAAAACTCTCTTAACTTGCTTTATAACAGAATCCACAGCTGACAAAGGAGAAACTCCTCTGCCATCAGACATCTCTCAGCCCACCAACACAGCAGAAAACACTGTCCCCTCCTTCCCGAAGAGTGACTCAGACACATTCCTGACCACTCCTGACGAGGAGGATGATGACAAAATCATCAATGCTGACACGAGCCTGGAAGGAGGCGGACTCACACACCGACCACCCAAGAAAGACCTGCTGGAGATAGATCGCTTCACCATCTGTGGCAACCGAATAGACTGAATGACCAGTGTAGCAATCCTGGCAACACTACTGGGTTCAGGGATCAGACACGGGTCATGGAGCATGCTCAGACCGTACTTACTTTTGTGCACCTGACCCCTCAAGTATTTATTTATTTATTGACTGACAAAACCAGCAAAGGCATAAAGCTGTTACTACAAGCATCAGAGGCGGCTTCAGACGTTTCCAGCTGGTCCTGCGTGTGTCTGATGAGCCAAGCGAGCTCTGGCACTGAGTCAGAGTCCTCGCGGTGACGCACCCGCTGATGAAGGCGGCATGTAAAACACGGGAGGAGCAGACTACAGAGAGAAATCTGCGTATGTCAAATCATGTGTGTGTTCAGAAGCACAATCAGTGAGAAGCTGTTTTTCGAAAGAACAAGTTTTTACTTTTTTTTATTATTCCTAAAAGAGGCTGATATTTGAAATGAAGTTTTTATGACAGATCTCAAATCTTTTTTCTAAATTGAATCACAGTCACATGGAAGGATTCAAATCATGAAGTTATTCTGCAGACAGAAGCTCCAACACACACACACACACACACACACACAGGCAGCAGGTTAAATATGGCAGCAGTGACACTAGGAAGGGCTTTGCTTGGGTGCAATAGCTTCAGCTATAATGTTTGGTTTGGTGACTTAAGAGACATAAAAAGTTGAAAGGTTTTATGTCATTTGTGTTGGTATTACCTTGAAGCGCTGAGATGATGGTGCATATTTGTATTTATTTTGAGGTGGCCTCCCAGGCCTGACAGGTGTGACTTTTTTTCATGTGCTTAATTTTTGTACCCTTTTCATTGAAGCATGTGGCCTACAGATAATCATGGCGACATCACAGGCATGTAACATTTTCTTCTGTTTGCTTTTTGAAGTTGGAAACTGATCTGACATGTTTTCTCATTTCTCGCTATCTGAGTGAGAGTGGACTGAAAAATCAAGGAAATGTTTCATTGTATGCTGACAAACTGTTTCAGGAACCAGGAAAGAGTAAGAGGTGGGATCATAAAAGCACTATAACCACATGAAACCAGATTTTACTATTGAATGCCACATTATAAAAATCAGTGAATGCTGTTGTTGGTTTGGATTTTTCAGGGGAGAGTGGTAGAGTCGTACAGTAGATTGGGCTTAAATGCTGTGATCAAATCCTGCTCGCCTTTTATTATTTTAAAAACAAATTTCTTCATAATCCAGGCCAAAACTAGCATGTCAACGAACAAAGTTCAAGTTTTCTGTGTTGAAGCTAGTTCATATGTTTTTATGCAAAACAATGGATTAAGATTTTTCTGAGGAAGGAAGCAAAGAGTTACGGGATGGTTTCTAGATGTGTGGAAAGAGAATTGCAACTTGGGCTTGCTATATCTTTGACTCCAAAAGGTCTGAGCAGGAGGAACATAGGACCAAAGTCTGATCGGGCAATTTAGGTACTCAATTTGTTGGACAGTGACACAGTTTCTGTAGTTTTTAGAGTGGATTTAAATCAGGGAAGATGTGACTGAAGTGCAGACTTTCAACCTCAATTCAAAGGGATTTACAAAAATGATCCCTTAACTGTTTGGGAATTATAGACATTTTATGCAATACTTATACAAATTATAGACATAACTGTTCAACAAGATTTTTATCTTAACTGAGACCGGTGAGGGTCCATGAGGGGCACAGCCAGGGGCCAAGTCCAGTCTCACAGAGTCATGGTCCATACCGTGAAAAAAATTACTGCATACAGGTGAGAGGAGGAGTGTGAATGTAACATTATTGTGTGTGTGTGTCTCTCATATGAGAGGTGTTTTGCAGCGTGTGGATGGATCTCTACTTAAAAGTGGACAATGTGTATGAGAGGATTTTTTTTCTTCCATGTACAACTCATCTGTGTAAAGTAGCTCCTTACATGGCAGAAGGAGAATAAAATAAGACTTTGTTTTGTAACCGTTTCTGGTGTGATGTGTGTGAGGACATAAACAGTGGTGGGTGTTTCGGTGTAAGGAGTCGAGGCCCTCTCTGTTAACCAGGCAAACACTGCAGCCCACTGTTCCCCTTGAATGGACATTTGGAGGGGGTGTCTGTCATCACACACAGGGGTGGGGGCTTTTTGCTGAAGGTCCAGCTCACATAAATGGTCTGGCTACACGACATCCCTGATTGTGTTGATGTATTTCAGGTTTTTCACATTTAACCCTTTAAGTTCCACATAAAGCTCCATGTGAGATGAGCGACAATGAGAGAGCGCACCGACTCACAAAGCCATCAAAGCAGTTTTCTAAGGCTTAACCAGACTATACTATTACTGTTTAACTCATGCTGAGTTTTCCTCCTTTTTTCAACTCAAACCTTCCACCTTTTGCCAAATGTTTCCTTACCTGAACTAAGTGTCCAGACTCACTTTTATACACAGGCCCACTGAGGTCGTTTAAAAGAGCAGCTTCAGTTCAAAGAGTCAAAACTTTTATAACCATCTATGTTGGAAAAAAATACTTTTCACAATTGTTATAGTACCAATTAAAAGGGGACTTGATGTTTCTTTTATTTTTTGTATATGCCATTATAAGGTTGAATGCTTATATTAAACATGGATATTTCAACCACTTTATATACAAATAATCCACAGTCCAAGGCCTGTGGAGGCTTTAGACTGCTATAAATGCTCAGTTTAGCCATTTTTCCTACTCTTGGCTTGTTATGTCACGAAGAGTGGAGATCGTTAATAAGGTCTTTCTCAGTAGAACAAATGCCCCTCCTGTTCAAATCTTCTGTTTGCAAGTTGTAGCCAGTCAAATAGTATTTAGAACTTCTGAATCATGCAAAGCTACTCTAGCAGGCTCAGACTAAATGTATCAATCTTGAAATAATGTTCATCAACAGAATAGTTCCCCATGAATCAAACCCTTCCTGGGTTAACTGCAGTGTGGAAAATGTATGCCAGTTGTGTTATTGGCTCAGACATTTGAAGCAGAATTATTTTTAGTTCCTGAGAGAAGAGGCACACAAACCACCAAGTCAAATAGTAAGATATTATTATTAGTACAGATAACAAAGACAAGATTTAGGAATTTTTTTTGGAAGATTTTTGTTTTTTTACATCACTCATTTTGTTTATTTTTAGTTAACAAATATCTCCACACCCTGTAATATTTTACTGTATTGACTCTGGCCGGGATAAACAAACAGCCTGCTTAAATCCACGTTTGGTTTCCTTTTGTGAAGTCAGCGGGCCTGCTCAGCTGACCCTGTGTGAACCTTTGCTTGAACAGTACACCTGGGGATGAGAGAGAGAGATGGGGGGGAGACAGGTGGCTGGTCAGAGCGGTGTCGCGCGCCACAGATGCTCCCGACTAGCTTTCAAACGCGCGCAAGCGTGCTTGAACTTTTTACGTGCACGCGAGATTAGGCTGCTCGCAGCCGGTGAGTGTGTGAGCGCTCGTCTTCGGCCGCCGGTCCTCGCAGTTGTCGAAGAGCCCCGGGAAGATGTCGGCGATGACTCCTTACCGGGAAACCTGGAGCTAACGGCTGCTACTCCCGCGTCTGTTGGATGTTGTTTTTAAAACTTTTCCTCAGGACGGTTGTTTGTACGGTGTGGGGATAAAAACACCACCTGGAGGGACAGGTGTCACCCACCCTTCTCCCCCCCTCTTCCTCCAGTTTTGTGTTTCCTCTCCCTCTCACACTTTTTTTTTGTTTGGAAACCGAACAGGACCTTGGGGAGCTATGCTGTGGAGACGCTGGCTCGTGCTGCTGCTCTGCTGGGGGGCCACAGTCAGCGAGCAGCAGGCGGATGAGATCGACGCGGTACCGGCTGAGGTCCGGTCGGACTCCCGCAGAGAGCGCTCCCCTCCGCCAGTGGAGCCGCTGGATTTTGGGTTTGTACCCGCGGCGGTTTACGACACCCACGCTTATTACGAGCCAGGGAGCATGGGGATCCTCTTCCACATGGTCCACGCGTTTCTCTACATCGTTCAACCGAACCCCTTCCCCAAAGGTGAGATTACTGACACCCCCCTCCTCTTCACCCTCTGCCCGAGTTTCCTATTTCCAGGATGTTGTCTGCACGGAGTACCAGCGCTTTTAACGCATGGCCTAGTTCAACTTCAGCTCGAGTGCGCCTCGAACAGGTGCGACCAATCAGATTTAATTAGGCTACCTGAGTTCAGCAAGTATTTTTAGCACCGGGTTTATTCTCTATTATTTACACCAGCAGAAATAGTTATGACCACACACTGGACTCAACCTAACTCGTGACCCTGAATATGGAGTTAGATGAGATCAGTGTAGCTATATTAATCCAGATGTTGCTCTACAGATGTCCAGTATACATACTAATGTGTTTATGCATATCTCTCTATATGTGAAATACAAGTGCACAGTCGGTTTAGGTAATGAGTGCATTACTTGTAAGTGTTATCATGAGATTTTTAAAGGCACGTCACAATTACAGGACATTGGCTAGAGAGATACGTTACTGATCCCACATGTGTGCAATTGTAGTGGAAAAGTGTACAATTGTGTGTATGCAGGGTTTCCCTTGGCTTAAAGTAGGCCTTCAGGGATAACACTATTGGTCTGCATATGATTAAGCTAATGAGTTTGCATAACCTTACTTAACAGATGTCTTTGGATTTTTCTCCTGTTTTTCTCCATTTGAAAAACAAAAATGTGTTTTTTGATTGGGTAAATCGAACCCCACTTAAAAAAAAATATATAGATAGATATTTCTATATTAAACATATTTTAACATGAAACAATAATATTGTTATGCATTTTAATGTTAAAGCAAGCAAGTAAGTAAAACCTGATATTAAAAAAGAAAGTTTGAAAAATAAAAGTAGATTGAAAAAAAAATGTATGGTAGTCTGTTCAACACCACTGTTTTTCTATTTAAAGGTCTGGGTCCACACAAGGTGTTCCCAGCTTTGATTAATTGGAGAATCTTAAAATATATATCCTTATTAAACAGACTTTTATTTTTAGACTTTAATTCGCCTCACTGCCCATGCTCATGCTGATGCCATGATCTGTTTTAAGGCATCAAAAGTCAGGCAGCTCACAAAACACTGACTTGGCTTAGAGGTCGGGGACCTGACTGACTCTGTGTATGTCATTAACCAAACAGCAAAGTCCAAAAAAACAGTGAAAACCTCAACAAAGTTGCTGTGGCGCAAGTTATTTGTGCTGTGCTGCTGTGTCTGTAACCCTAGACCCAGAGGTAAACCTGTGCCATATCATCATTATCTAATTTTAACACTGCCCCCCCCCAATTAAAATGCTTCAAACTCAGAGGGGAGGGGGGGTATGCCATGATGATGTGCGATTGTTGAGCAGCTTAAAGGGATCCATAGCTGTCATAAGTCATGAATGATCTCCTGCAAGCCCATGCTCCAGGTGATTAATAGGTGATCACAGGATCAATAAAAAACATTATATGTTGCTCTGTTGTCCCTGTGATTAAGGCCAGTAATCCAGTGATCACATCTCATTAGAAAACAGTTTGTTTATGTGTTGTATGAGCAACTATGGGTGGTCACGTTGGAAGATGACACACAACAATTGGATTGAAGGTTTTAAGTTGTTGCCATTTCGGTGTCCAGGGTTAGGGCCGCTGGCTGGCTAATCAATTAGCAGATCAGCGATTAAGGGAAGCTTTCTCAGTCACCTGCAGCACAGCATAATACCTTAATCCACTGCACCATATGCTGCTATTCCATTCCAGTATGACTCACTATCACCTACACACACAGGTAGCCCACCTGGATGCTACATCATCTCTATGTACATATATGTATAAATGCTTTACACAATCTGAGCCTCATAGGCAGTGGCTGGTGCATGTGTTCATTTGTGGTGGATGCAGCACTGTTA
>VURO01021144.1:0-18390 GCA_015108175.1 Pelvicachromis taeniatus
TTTGCACAAGCTTTGAACCCTGCAGCTTATTGTCCGGTGCGGCTTTTCTAAGGCTTTTTCATGATTTTTGTGACATCGTAAGAGGATTTGTTTTGGTTTGTTCCGACATTTTGCCTGGCGGAAATGCATGTGATCAGACACGGAAAAGAGTGATGTGTTGGTCACATGTCCGTCCGCTAGCCAAAGAAGTGCCGTACGAATTAGCGCAAAAAAGAGACTAGATTAGCAAACTGGCTCTCGCTGGCCCTGTACCCATATCTGCAGCAGGTCTCCAAGGTGAACAGCCTCTGGCATGTTAGAACAAGGCAGCTAAGGGAAGTCGGCAAGTCAGATCCATAACTTCGGGATAAGGATTGGCTCTAAGTCGGTCGGGCGGCGGTGCGCGGCCCATTTTGCGGGGCTCTTCCGAGGCTGGTGGAGCAGTCGCTCCATTGCCCCCCCCCCAAGGCGGGCTGTGCACCGCCACTACTAGCAACTAGCCCGCCCGCTAGCGCTACTAGCCCGCTAGCGCTACTAGCCCGCTAGCGCACCTGGTGCGGCTAATGTATAAACAAAATATGCTTTTTTCATAATTTCAAGTTGTGCGGCTAATATTCAGGTGCGCTTTGTAGTCCGGAAAATACGGTAAATGTTCAACCTGAATAGATTATATCTTAAATGTAAAGGGCCCCATTATGAATGTTGCACTTGATAGTGTTGTATTTTGTGTTTTTCTGTCCAGGCGCTTGCTAGTATTGCTCGGACAGCATGTTTGGGATCGCTGCCAGCCTGAATAAAGAAGCCATTATTACATCCTTTCCGGATGGTGGATCAAAATCTGACAGTACATGTCTGCATTCATAATTTCATCAGTTTTGACAGGATCCCCAAATATGACAGATGGCTGTGGACACTGTTGTACTCTCTCCTGAATGCCCTGTATATATTGACAATCATTAAGAAACTAACAAAATCCCTAAAACCTAATCTTCCACACTTATCATCAACTCTTACTTATAATTAAAAAAATTTGTTGAAAATTAACTTTTTTGCTATATCAACTTGTTGGTGTGTCCAGAAAACTATTTTGGCATTTAAATTAAATTTTTAAGTAAGCTGGGACAACTTGTACAGCTTGTTTTTTTGTAGCTAGCAACAAGTTGTCTAAAAACACATTTTAAAACTCTGGTGGTCCTTCTTGGGGTCTCGTGCTCTAGGGGCCTCTGGATGTCTGGGGCCTGGATCTCTTCCATGCCCTGGGGGGCGGGGCTATGGCTCCCCACATCCTCTAGCAGATCATTACATGGAGAAACCTTTTAAATACAAGCGCACTCACGCACACAGGTATGCACACACAGGTGTACTCACAGACACAAACTATATCTTCCTTGGCCGCTACCTCAAAGCACATTGTGTACTGTCGGTGTTGCGTGCTGCACAATAACATTTAATATTTAGTATTTACTGTTACTCACACCTATTTAGGTTATTGCTGTGGTCCCTATATCATGTTGCTCTCCGTTGCTTTTGCTTGTTTGTTTCAACAGGTGATCCAGTGGATTTTTTTTTTTTTTAACTTCTTTTTTGTCTTCTCTCACTGTATAAAAAAAAACAAAAAACTGGTTCTTTGCTAAGAGGTGCTTTTTGCACAAATGACTCATAGGTCAGTGTAAAGTTGCTTTCTGAAAATAGTCAAGTCATTATGTCTGCTTCAGATCTTCCCTTTAATGGTTCCCCTACATTCAGTCAAAAGTTCCTAATGTTATGGGTTTTTATTTTCACAAGTACTCTGCTAAGTGTTAAATTTATTAATCTTTTTAATAAAGGAAGGACATTAGCTAAAATTGGTCTTTTTTCCACTCATTACAAGAATGTTTTGTTTCTACCACAAAGATTAACAAGATGTAATAATGTGAGTAACAGTTAATAGTTTAATCAGCTTTTCAGCAGGAAATCACATTTTCTCATCTCCTACTTACATTGCTGCTCGCTGCTTTAATTTTAATAGTACATATCCTATAAAGCCCAGTGATAGACTCCGGCTGCCCTTCTACTCTGAACTGAATAAGTGGAAGATGATAGATGGATGGATGGACGATGAAGACCAAAGGTGCACACAGTGATGGCAAAGTTGTAGATTTTTTAAAACCATATTCCTAATGCCTGGTTGCAAAATTAGTAATAGATTTAAGCTGCGTTAGTTCTCTGCTGCTTTTTGCCAGCCTACCTTGGTATTCCCAAAATGGTAAAAAAAAAATAATTTTTGGACCTTGCTGACCTAAAGCTGCACTGTGTACCGGGGTATTAATGTAACTGCTGGCCTTTCATATCCAGTCTCCCCTGCTCTTTAGGGTTTGTGTCTGTGGGTCTCAACTTGTGCTGCATTTTGCTTCTCGTAGATCTCACATCATTACGTTTCAGTTTCCAGAGAGACAGAATAATGAGTTTAGCTTCACTTAAAGAGAGGTAAACACACAGAACCTGAGCCTGTCCGCCTGGCTTAATAAACAAACACACTCATTCCCTAAACCTACTGATAATAATGCCATTACATTTGTTGTGAGATTTGGTTTCAAACAGAGGCTGAAGCTTTTAAAAACAAGAAAATGTTACTCATTACCACAGAGACACCCTGGAACACTGGTCTCAACTCTTTTTTTTTTTTTTTTAAATACTTAACTGGCTTGCAACTTTGCCTGGTGTGAGAACAAAACCTAGGACAACTATAAAAAGCTACAGCCTGGCAGTTTTTGGATATGACCTTAAAACATTTTTGGGGAAGAAAAAAAAAAATCAGGCTAAAAGATTTTTGACAGCTGTCTTTTTTCCACGTGTAGCACACAAAGGGAATTAGTAAACTTGGATGTTTACAGATAGACATTTCAAAGAACTAAAGCATTGCTGGTTCCAGGTGCAAGTGTTTGCTTTGTTTTTCTGAACAGCGTAAATGTCAAGGTGACCATTATGTTTAAACTACCAGGATTAGATTATGTAACTCTGCCCTCCACGCACATTGCTTCTGTGTTACAAATGTTAACGTAGCTCTGTTTAATTTATGTGGATTTGTATGCAAGAGCTCAGTTTTCACCTTCTTACTTTACTATCTGGAAAACATGTTATTATCTTTAGGTACTGTAGTGGCATTACCTGCGGGGCAGAAACGTTGCTCGGGCCCATCATAAATACCCAAGTTTCTGGCGACCGGGATGCTGTCATCTTTTAAGGTAAGATGTGGGGGCTGGTCCCCCTCATGGTTGGTCCCACTCAGCGCCACAGAGGAGAGCAGGTCAAAGCTTATCTTGCCGTCAGGCTTGGGGTACTCAATCGGTGTACATTCCTTAGCTGGTTTCAGCTGGTTTGCGTCAGTACCTGAGACAGATTGAGCAGCGTTGGTTACAAAATGCTCATTATCTCCGCTAGGATAAGAGAACCTCAGAACTCAGGTAAAGACAAACCACTGGTATTTTGTGAAAACTGCCGGTCTGCAGCAACAAACTTTAACACAGTGGAAAACCTAAAGTAGTCCACTGTGCAATTTTTGTACATTCACTCAAGGTCACTGGCGATACAGACTTTTCCTTATTTTTAATATTTACACCATGTACTTTTTCTTAGAATTAACACTATAAAGAGTTGCAATAAAAAAAAACCTGCAGAAAACTGAAAATCACACTTCATCACGTATCCTTTTTTCCCCACATTCATTATAGCAAATATCGAAAAAGACACTTATCAAAGGTTTTCTTTATCCACAACAAATCCTCCTTGTCCCATGATAAATGCACTGTTTCTACTAAGAGATCTGTTGCGCGAGTATCTATACAGCTTGGTAAAGAGTTAAATAAAGTAAGGCTGCAGCTATTGATTATTTTAGTAATCCATCAATTAATCGTGTACTCGGAAAAGAAACACTTGTCTTATTAATGAGCAATAATAAATACTCAAAAGAGAAAAAAAATGAACTGCTCATTTAGTGGTGCAATGAAGAAAAGCGAGGATATCTGAAGTTTGCCCTGTGTTTTGAAGCAAAGTTTCTGCGCTGCTGAAAACATGTTATAATGGTGTTGAACACTCACGTTTCCATGGTGACGATGATGCGCTATAGAGCCGTGTTTTAAACGAAGCATCGAAGCAAAAAAAAAAAAATGCGTCGAGAATTTTTTATTATCAAATTACTCGATGAATTGCTGCAGCCCTAAAATAAAGAATCTGCTCTGCAACACTCACCACAGTGTTTTAAGGTCCAAGGCTCTTTTCCTCTAAGGATCCAATAGAAAATGCCAGTGTAGATCATACCACCGTAGAGGCCAAAGTAATTGTGGAATGATGGCCTGATATTTCTTACTGCGTACAGCTCCTTCCACACCCAAGAGTTCTTCAGGTTCTCTGCATACTCTGGTACATGCAGCCCTAATGAGGAGAAGTAATACAATAAAAATTATAATTGACAATAATAAATTTAAGATCTTTAGTTCCTTTTGTGTACATTTGTGGTCCAAAGCCTCAATTAAATCTTACCTGCCTCTGGAATAGCGATTTTAAGATATTTCCAAGTACAGTATATAGAGATTAAAATGTATCGTTTAAAGAAGTAGTACCTTCACGTCGATGCTTACACACATTTTTTTTTCTTGGTCAAGTAGTTTTTCTTTTTTTTAGGGTTTTTCCCCCCCCAACGTTTTTGAGCAATGTTTGGATTCACGTAAATGAAAGTGCACAAAACAACAACTTTAGCAATTTGGTTAACTAACCATTTAAAAAATATCTTCTTTCCAGAGTAGAAGATTTGAAACATAATCTTTATAAAGTGAGTGAGCACTGTGCTCACGAGATCTATTTTGTTGCCTACACAAAGGTTTTGTGTAGGCAACTGTATATTATTTCCCTTTTGGTTCGGTTGAACCTGTGATAAATTGTTATCAATGAATTCTGTCCTTTCTGAAAGTGAGTCATGATCCTTGAAACTGCTTACACTTGACATTTTTATTGATACTGCAGTTTCTTGACTGATGCACCTTCATTTTGAGGACAAAGATGATGCCCCCTTAGGAAAGAAGTTTTCTCATGGTGTATTAAAAACTCATAAGCATTTATTGCCTGACCTTTTCAGCCTTTCAGAACTGCTACCCGCCATTCAACCTTGTGTAACCCAGGTTTAAGGCCTCTCTTTAATGCTATGTTTTCTTCTTTATGTGGTTTCAGAATTTGATTTAGAGAGCTAGAATGTTCAACATCCCATGACTGAGTAAATGTAATACACACAGGTACTGTAGCTACCATAATTATTGACAGGTCTTAAACTCTGTACCTGCTGTCTCCGAGTCCAGATTCTCTGCTGTGAGTTTGGGGAAAATGGCTTCAGCAGCCAGCATGCCACTCTTCATTGCTGTGTGGGTGCCTTTGATCTTTGGCACATTCATGAAACCGGGGCTGCAGCCGATCAGCAGTCCTCCAGGGAAAGTCAACTTTGGGATGGACTGAAACGAAACAGGAAGTAGTTCATGCTTAACTTTCTTCTGTTCTACTTTTAACTAAACTTTTAATTGGATTTTTTGAATTTGGACATTTAATCAGATGTAACCTGGGAAAATGTGTCACTACGTCTAAACACATTTTTGGCCCATGACAAAGTAAGAATTAATTAATATTCAGGCATCTATTTATGTAAAACCCCCACAGGGATGAGCAAAGGCCACTGCTTTCCTGTCTACGCGAATGAGGAGTGGCTGAACAGTCATATAGACATATCTACATGGACATTTCTTATTTACTTTTTTTCTCCTGCCAGATAAAACCCCAGGTGATCGCTTTTGTTGTATATATGGATTAGAGAGCAGTGTTAACCTTTCACCTTGTTCAGCACTTGTACAAGTACAATGTAATGCTTGGTCAATAATGTAAAAAAAAAAACAAAAAACAAAAAAAAAAATCAACATTACTACAAACACATTAAGCACGACTGGTTTGCACACAGTTAGGGCAGTTACTAAGGATAACAACGTAGTCATCTAGTGTTTATGTTAAAAGCCAGAGGGAGCCACGAGAAATGGACAAAAGAGCTGCATGTGACTCCCTGCTCCATGGAAAACAAATGACAATTACTACTAACTAAAAAGCTGTATTTGAGTCTGAACTGCTTAGCCTTTAATTTTGCTATGAGAATGGTAGTAATAATATTCTGCTTTTGTCCTCTCCATCTCTGATAGCTCAAGTGATATTACCTAATCTTTTGTCAGACCTTTTAGTATAAAAATACACTAATACTAAAAAACTGTCCAGGAAGGAATCATAAACAGAAAAATCAAGCCAACCACTTTACAGACTCACAAATGCAAATGCTTTATACAATTAATAACCAAACACAAAATAATGCTGTAGTAGAACATAATAAACCTAATAAATTGTCTGCTGTTGTTTGCTGTTAATATGCAGTTAACAACTTTAATTTGTTTGCTCTTGATTGCTCATGACTTCAATTAATACAATAAACAGTCCTTTGAGGAAACCTAACTTGTGATGTTTATCTTGTGATGTGCTGTACTCACTCTTTGGACATTCATAATAATAATAATAATAATTCAGTACTGAAGGTGACATTTGCATTAAATGGCAAATACTTGGTTCACATCAGACAAATGTGACCATTTCTTCATTTTTTGATGAGACAATTACGCAGAGTACAAACATACCTGAAATCCTCCCTCATTCAGGGCCCTGGCTCCATATGCAATCCTCTGAGCTCCCTCCAGTGTGGGAGCTACAAAGGGATGGTGCTTCCAGCGTTGGAACTCTCTGAAGGGGCTCAGGTAAGGATTGGTGTAGTCTAGACCGACCTGATGTGAGAAAAATTGTAACTTCAATTTAGTGGGGGGAAAAAAAGAAATTCTAGAAGAAGACAAATGCAGGCTGAAAATATCTCTGCCACCAATCTATGAGTGCCAGTTCACTTAAACTTAAAATAGAGAACCTGCTTATTTTTATACCTATTCAGATCACTTTGAACCTTGTGAAAATTAAAGCTACGGGATGATGTCTTTTGGGCATGAAAGCTCACAGTGGATGTTGCAAGCATTTACCAACTAGGAGTTCTAATGTCTGACATCACAGCCCATTGTTCATTCTGTGGTGCTAGTTTCAGTCATTGCGCAATGTACTCTTTATAAGATTGGGAAAACCTGCAGTCAGCTCAGACTGAAGAAGTCACTTGGATGAGTGACGAAATGTTTCTCCCACTGAAAACGCTACGTCCAGATGAACAGGATCAACATTCTGGGACTTCTAATGTCCTCTACAACTCAACACAAGGTCACCTTGTGTTGAGTTATCGAAAGAAGGATGTGTGTAAAGATTAATGCGTGGCAAGTATGGAACCAGACTCCTCTGTGCTTGATGCGTGGCCACATTCACTGACTGTACATGAAAGGCATTGGTCATAGATGTGAAATCTGCCTGGCCTTTATGGCAGTAGTTCTAAATATCCAGTTAACAACTCAAAATGGCATCACGCAATCAAGACAAAATATGAGATCAGCCTCAAGCGAAACTGTGCGCGTGTGTCTTTTGGTGGTAATATGAAATGCAAAATGAACTCAATTAATGACCAGTGGAGAGCTTCATAATCCAGTCTGACAGAGCTGGAGAAAATGAGCAAAACCCCAAAACCCAGTGACATCAACCATCTCAGTGCATGTGTGCAATAGCTGTGATCACATCAGGGTTGCTTTGAGACCCCCTTTATTTTCTTAATTTATTGCTAAAAGCATGATACATTGTGTGCAATTTATTTCAAATTATGTCTACATCAGATACGGTACACAGACATAATATGTAGTCATACAACAAATATGATGTAGTGAGAAGAATGTTGAGAATGAATTGCTTTTATTTATTCATACGCTACAGAATGAATAATAAAAACTAATAATGTGAAATGCCAAAGCATTTATTGAAGAGTTGATAAAATATCCTGAGATGTCTTTTACTCCCTGGAACATCCAGCTATCATGTATGAATTGGTAAAAATCCACTCACAACAAAGCCCAAGGCCACTAGAGGCTCTCCTTCATTTAGATGATACAGAAAGGATCCTCCATATGTGTTTCTGTCCAGGGGCCAACCCACAGAATGCTCCACTCTGCCTGGCCTCCACTTCTTCTCATCAATCATCCACAGCTAACACCAAAGGACACAAAAACAGAGACAAAGGAAACGTTACAAAGAGTGAGCATGTAACTTAACTTATAGAACCACAATGAAATACTAAATTGATTAAGACAGTGTATGGCATTTACCTCCTTTAGTCCAATGGCATAGGTTTGGGGTTCACAGTTTTCACGCAGGTTGAATTTCTTGTAGAGCTGCTTGGCTAAGTGGCCGTGACAGCCCTCACCAAACAACGTCACTTTAGCATGGAGCTCCATTCCCCTCTCAAAAATATCCTGATGCAAGAGAGGAGGGGGATTCATAGATGAAAGACAAATAACTGAATATATTACAGAGAATAGTTAGGTTGTCCTGGTGACAAACACAGAATTGCTTTTTATGTAGGACACTAATGATGTAGAATGGGGGGGGGGACCCTTGAAAAAGATCAAACCCAACAATCTCAGAGCCAAATAAGATTTTCTACATGAACCGTATGAAACACAAAAACAACATATATAATGTATTTTTATGCCTGATGGTCCTGTTTTATATATCCTTACAAAAAGACCTGATAGATCAAAGCTATTCATGCGTAGATTACAAGAAACCACCTAATGGTTCTAATTTTCATTAAGCTAACACACCAAGGACAACAGTGGAACAATATTATTAAATGAACTTTTCACAGAACATTACCTTTGGTGATCCATCCTTGGCAATGCCTACATCATTGGTGGCGATTCCTTTTACACTTCCATCTTCATGAAATAAAACCTTAACGTAACACCGTAAACAATGAACATTTTACACATTGAGAGAGGGCTAACCACTACACGTTATGTTAAATAAGACAGTTGAAAATTGGATGTCTACACATTCGTAATGCTGTAAATTCCTACTATCATGTGAAGTAAGACATACAAGGTTTGTGTTTACCATTATTCTTTTATAACTCATAAAACCGGACCAGTAGTGTAAGTAATAATGCTAAGTTTTAAGTCTGATAGCCTCACAGAAGTCAAACAAACAATTTCAAGAGAATAAACAAGGTCAACAAGCCACCAAGCTTTGTAAATATCTAACCACTGTTAACTTAGATACTGTGTCTCATGGACAGGACATGAATCGGAAAAAGGTTTTGCATGCCAATGATATAAATCAAAGATCATCTCACCTCAGCTGCAGCATAACCAGGGTACAGCTCAACACCAAGCTCCTCAGCCTGTTCCCCCAGCCAGCGCACAAGGTTCCCCATCCTGACAATGTAGTTACCATGATTCTGCATGGGCAGGCCTATGAACGGTAAGAAAAATCAGCCACACATTAAGTAAACACCTTGGATTCTCCAGAGTTTTACCAACAAGCTGAATTACAGGTTTTAAGAAACAGTCTTTGACTTGACAATTTCAGTGCAAAACCAAATAAAACAACCATGCCACGTGTAAACCGCTGACTTTTTGTGAAGATATTTTGGTCAAAGTCCATTTTAAGACCCTTTAAAATGAACTTTTAACCTTAAGACTAACAAAACAGGCAGGCTAATACCATTAGCGTTTCATCTACTATCTCAGCTAATTTTAATTTTACATCTTATATTTATAGTGGAATTGTTTTCTTTGCTTGTTTTCATGCAATTGTTTTCATGTACCTCGTGAGCCTACAATGAAACTTTCTGCAGTGAAGTGCCCTAAAACATTTGAAACATTTCTAAACTGACAGAGTTTAGAAGTTCAGTTTATTATACTTTTTATTACATTTATTGTAAAAGGACATGGCGACACCCTGAAACAAACAAGCATAAGATTTGGAATGATATAATCTGGTTGTTAAGTAATGATGTATAAACGCTGCTTCCGGGCCCAAACTACTCTGCGTTTATTACGGATGTGTTTTTAACAGGTTTTAATGTCTTTTTTATTGCTGTCTTTGTAATGCTCTATTTAATCTGAAAAAGCTCATTAAAAAAAGTCAGCAATCACTGCCGGTGTCTCTCAGTTTTATTACCAATATTCATTGGCAGCACATTTTAAAGCTCAGTTTTTAAAACCTTACAATGTAACTACAGCCCAGCCCATGCAGCAGTATATTAATGGCTAACCTCGTATTTTGCATGGATTATCTCAGTTGTTCTCCTGACCGAAGTTTGGTCCGTTTACAGCATTCTGCCATGCAGTTGCATTTGTCCCCAACCATCGGTAACCCTTAACTTTTATCGAGTGGAAAAAAGTTGGCGTTCATCCTCCAGCTTCACTGTGCTAGCCACCAAACATCATTATATACCAGAAATAGAGTGTAATCAAGAAAGTCCCAAAATTTACCAATTTGTGCAATTCCGATTTCTGCATTGAACCACGTAACCCTAACCCATAACCAAAATATCTCTGTGTCAGTACTATATTGACACATACAGCATAAGTCAGTGTTATAACATTTTTAATAAATGTATATGTTTTTACCTGGCAATATGGGAACAGGGATTCTGTGTTTCTCTGTTAAAATGCTGAACACATCTTCAGTCACCGGCGTGGTCAATGGTGCCTGCAGTACAAACATTATTACTGATGCTTTGGCTTCGAATAGATTTCTAATCATTTAAACCATAATTACAATATAATAAATCAATAATTATAATTATAACAGTTTCTAACATTACAAGAATTACATTCTTATACCTATACTGTACTGTAACATACCAAACATTTTTTTCAAGCTTCACAGAATTGTACAAATTCTGTTTCTGTCTCATATACTGTATTTTTAAGTATTTCCATTTTCCATGTATTTCCATATTTGCACATAAGCTGCTACACCCGTATCCTATTTTCCTAGAAAAATATAATAAATTAAGGGGTGCCTACTGACATCTGCACAGTACTATATGTGATACAGTTCCCTACATGCACTCATGTCCCATATGTATTACACTATGTACAAAAACATCTATACATCAATCACATGTTTTTTAAGTCACTTACCCCGCGCTCCTTCCAATCAGGAATGAGCTCAGTAAGGGCACTGGGCTCCAGACAGGCCCCTGACAGAGTGTGTGCTCCAATCTGAGGGGCTTTCTCCACAAGGCACACTCGCAGCTCCTTTTCATGTTTGCTGGCTAGCTGCTTGAGACGAATTGCTGCTGCAAGACCAGCAGGACCTCCACCAACTATCACCACATCTGCCTCATCTGCAAACCTCTCCATTTCGACACCTGCAAGAAGACCATTCAATATAGACGAGATACTCAGGGAAACAGACACGTGGAAGAGAACGCCGCTCTGTACTTAGCTGGTTTTAAATATCTAGGATGAAAACAGCACCTCTGTGTTTCTAGATGCTCTTACTTTGGTTAAAGCCAAAGTAATGCCACCCCAAACCAAAAATTAGGGGTATCAATGTAGCTATAGAAAACACTAAAAGTGAAACAAGCATGCAAACCATTTACTGAATGACAATAAATGAGCACACTGAACTTTAAATTTGGAGTGACATTAGAATCAAAACGTGTTTTATTTATGCTTAAGAGTTGAAAAGCATGAAATAATGCAGTTCAACCTTCCTAGCATACCAAATCCACACTGCAATTTTGCTTAGTGTGAACTCAGTTTGATTTCTTTTTATGATTGCTGCATGGACTTGACTAAGACTTTGTGCACCCAGCACCAGACTCCAATGATTCCTCAAATACAGCTGCCTCTGTAAAAATTGCTTTAAATAATTAACAAATATAAAAATACAGTGTGCCACGAAATCCATGAAATCATGAACCTAAGTGTAGTCTGCCAGACTGCTTTTCAAGTGTGTGTCAGAAAGACTGAGTGCAAGAGGCGTGATGAAATACTGAGAGAAACTGATGACAATAACAGGCCCTTACCACTACCTGCGGTTTCAGTCGTTTTCCATTACAACTGAGTACCACCTAATGGAAAAGTCTAAAAATTAATTCGAGTCGAGCCAATCCGTTTCGAGTAGGTACTGATGGAAAAGGGCTATTTTAAAAAATGTTTTTAAAACTGATTGCCGATGTAAAAACACACTAGGAGAAAAAGCTGAAAATGTATTTTGACAAGGATGTATGCAGTTTAATTTAAAAGCTGTACAAAAGTTTCGACACAGTATTTCAGTCTTTATTTGCATCAAAGGTAGGATGACGGTACAGTTGAACATGGATTGAAAATACTGATTTATCAGGAGCATATAACCCAATAGGATTTAGTTTGGGGGTTAGGGGCAGGCACAATTCTGTGACTCTTGCAAAAACCAGACTCCATGTAGAAGGCAAAAGGTGGTTAAAAAAAATGATAATCATTTTCTAATTAAGTAATTAATCACACGATTCTAACTTCTTAATAAACTTGCAACAATGTCGCTTACCTTCCCATCTTGGATCGTTATCTCGAGGATGGACGGTGTAATGTGTGGTAATGCGGGGTGCTGACACTGCAGAGCATGCCCTTCTGTGTAGTGTTGTGTAGAGCTGAGGGGTAGCATGCTCCGTCTGTATTTTCTGTAACAACCTGACACATCTGCGGGCTGCAAGACAGAAAACAGCTGCCAGTCAAGACCAGTTTCGGCTGGTGGTAACGTGAACAAGAACACTGTTCTAACTTGACTGTTTTCAGCCTGCGTGGTTTAAAAAAAGATAAGAGACAAATGAAACGACTTTCAACCAGCACAAATAGTTAAAGCCTATGGGTTTAAGCAGGTTCATAAGTCCTAGTATGTAGTGATAGGACTTGTGAAACAAAACAATTAGATCATGTAGCAATTGCCCTGTACAGTTGCTGCACTTCTAAGTGCCAAGCTTTCAAAGCTACTCTTTAACAACTGCAAAGATAAGCCCATGACTACGATTTATCATCGGTCTCCCGTTAATAAACAGCTTGTTAACTTTCAAAACAATGAGAAGACATTGAAATAAGTCAGTAAACTTCTGAAAAGTTGTAACAGTGTATGTTTCTTAGGCTTAGGACGCATTTGAACTGACCTACATACTAGTTCAACTTTAACCTACTTATTAGCTTTACGCTAACACAGGAGAGGGTGCTAGGCTGTTTGGGCTAATGCTAAGCTTAGCATTTGTAAAAAGAATTCCTAAACGAATTTAACAACAAGGAAAACATATTCATGACAACATACTTACTATATGCTAGAGTCAAAAAAAAAATGTTGGTGAAGTCCAACAGCTGTATCTAACGTCAAACAGTGCAAGCTCGAAATGTGTTAGCTAACCGGCTATTAGCTGACGTACCTTGACGTGAGTATCTGCTAGCTGGAAACATTGTGTGTCTGCCAGTGCAAACTCACAAGCACACAGCGGGTTGTCTTTTGAAAAACAAAATACAGCCTGAAGAAAAGCTGTTACGTCCTTACTTTGTTGCCAGTATAAGGGCTTGTGCAACCCGCCCACCTGCTTCGCGAACAACCAGCGAGATTTGTAGCTTACAAAAACGCTCTCATAACGCTAACACATTCAGGAGCGTCAAAAGCTGCGCTGCTGTTGCAGACGCGCCGCTTACTTAAGACAACTGCAACTGCGCACGTCGCCCTCTGTCACCAGTGTTATGAGATTGTAAAGTGTGAATTGCGCATTATTTAAGGTGTGTCCCCAGGCCAATGTCCAGATAGCTTTGTTTTTACTGGCACGTACGTGTCCAAGTTAATTCAGCCTGAGCCACAGCTTCCCTTGGAATATCATCATCTCATTTGATACAATTTAGTTAAATCCATATTGTCAAAAATGTGACTGAAGATCACGGGATGGGGGGTGCAATGAATGGGGTGTCAAAACTGCGTGGCTTAAACATCAAGTTTCAAGTTTATTGTCATGTACAGATAAACAGTGTAGCCACATTTACCCATAATGAAATTCTTTGGCTCGTGCCAAAAAATTTCAACTTTCTCAGCCAGGTTTAGCCAGTGTGAATTTTCAAAACACACGACCATTTCATCCCAGTTTGGACAGATGGCTTACCTTCTGTCTTTAGGTTTGATTGACAGGTGTAGAACTGTCCTGATGACACTGCAAACTCCCACAAGGAGTCATCTGCAGCAGGAGTGGCAGCAGCAACCACAGCAAAGGAGTCAACACACAGTTTGTGGAAACTTTTTGACAGCTGGGTTAGCAAAACCCACAGAACACCCGCTGATTGCATTGTAGAATAAAATAGAATAATCCTTTAATTGTCCCAGAGGGGGAAATTTGGTTATGCAGTTGGTCCAAGAATACATGGTCCACTGTGAGGAACGATGTGTATCCACACCTTTATGTTTTGGGAATAAAAGAAAAACAAACAAACCCCCAAAACATGTATACCAATGTGCTGCATTTCACAGTTGTTTTGCCTGTTGTTGATATATTTATGTAGTGGCTACTCTAGAGTCTGTTGGAGCCCTAGGCAAAAATTCACAGGGGAGCCCTCCAACCAGCATTCCTCACCATTATGTTGTAAATAATCTGACACTAACAAAAAAAATATTGCGCATGACTTCATCACATCACAACCAGCAGAGTGGGACACATTATGCTGCTTTGCTGCTAAGATAACTAATGTTAAATTCCAGTAGAATTTGTGTTATGAGCACAACAAGCATTAAGATTTCATTCAGCAGATGCATAGCTTCTTTACTCTTTTCATTCTCTCTCTTGTCTGCTGTCTGTTGCTTTGGATCGTTGAACCCAAGTATTTAAACCCATCTACTTTAACTATCTCAACTCTGTGGATCTTCACTGTTACGCCAATCTCCCTCTCATTAACACACATGTATTCTGTCTCGAATCGGACTTTCATTCATCTTCTTCTCCAGAGCACACCTCCACCTCTCCATGCTCTCCTTCACCTGCTCTCTGTACATCATAGTCCATAGAGGCTCTTGCCTGATGTCATCTGTCAACCTCTCCCATCACCACTGCAATAAAGAAGGGGCTCAGAGCAGATCCCCGATATAATCCCAATCCCACTCGCATACTTTTTTGCTACTCTAACTTCCTCTCTGCAGCATCACAGTTCTTAGCAACCCATTATATGCTTTCTCTGGATACACAAAGAGCAATTCTCAGAGCAAACATCACATCTGTAGCACTGTTTCTCAGCATGAAGTCATACTGCTACTCACTGATCATCATCATCTCTCCTCTTAACCTAGCTTTTCCCATATCTTCGTATCCCCCCCTTACTAATCCTCTGCACTTCCTTATTCATTAAATGTCCTCTTCTATTTTTCATTTTCTTCATTTATCAGCTCCTCAAAGTATTCCTTCCATCTTCTCAGCACATTTGTATATATCTCCTTAACTAAAAAAAAGGACATAAATGGATGCGTTGAATAGATAACCTTGTTGAGCCTGTTGGGACTTGTGCTAATCTAATTCCATGTTAAATCTAATCTCCTTTTTAAATGATTTTGTAACCACCAGATTTGAATATGCCATGCTTTAATTGGTTCCATACACATTTTCTTTCAACGTGTAAGTCCATCTGAGTTCTTTATTATAGTTGTTTAGGCCATTCTGTACATTCATTATAACTCCTCCCCCCAGTCTCAAAACCCAGATTTGTTCAATGATAATAAAAATAACAATTCTAATCAAAACAGCCTATAACTAAACAAACCAGCAAACTTTAGACCTAATTTACTTTGTTTTTCTTTACAATCAAGAAAAATGAAACCACAAAGGCAACTTCATAACTAATTTTAATGTAAGACACAGTCATTGTGCAACGTAAATAGAAATTGGCCTATACAATGTATCCACAAATAATTGTTATGATGTATTATGTTTATACCATACAGTCAGTTTTACAAGAATCTGTACTGCACTGAACAAAGTATGCACAGAAGAATTTATGACTGTGTCACTCATTGTATCGTATTCATCACTGTACAAATATCTTTACAGATCACAGTGTAAAAAAAACGCTGTAGGGTTTATGGAGGTGGTTCAAAGTTCAAACTCCCAAACCAGCTGGGGAATTTCTAGACAAGACGCAGAAAAGATGACTTACCACTGCTGCCTGTGAGGCTGCACCCCACTAACAAAACCATCCATTCATAAATATCCAAATTAAATACATTCTTTGTTGAACATACTGCAAAGAAACTATATCACACAGTATATTACATTCATGTCATTTTTATTACAACACAATATGAAATATGAAATTACCCCCTAAAGAGCACTGAAACTGGCTTTCACAGCTGACAAAAAGAATCAATGCAAGTTGTGGTCATCATGATACCAAAGTTTATGGTTGTACATTATTATGAACAAAATGGTAAATTTTATAGTAGGAAATGTATCAAACACATATATATAAAACTATATGACAATGTTATTACAGCATTTGCATTACAGTCAGCTGCCACAATATACTCAATAAATTTTGCAGGAAACCACTGCCTACAGTGAACATGTAACAGCTACAAGTAAACACACATAAACATTCATACGCTACGCCTGAAAGAATAACGCTTCTTGTAGACTGCAATGAATAAACAATAGCAAACTGTTTTAATTATTAAATATAATTGAAATGGCAGTCTTGTGAGTCACCAAAAATACTTGATTATAATTTGCAACACTAAAGGGAGCTTGCGCAGACATCTCTAGCTAGTTTTAAATTCTGCGCAAGGGGAGCTGTGCAGTTATTTTAATAAGAAGAGCTTTAAACATGCCAGTCTGCCCAAGCTACAGGAAAGAAAATTATTAGCAACCGATCTAGAAATACCTATAATGGCTCCTAGATTTGTTGCTGCACTTAAAAAACTTGGACCGCCATCAAGCAATCATCTTTAGCAGGAAATATGCGCAAGTTAAAATCTTAAGTTGCACACTTGAAAATGCACGCTCACATGCCAAAACCACAGCAACGTTAACAGTTTACAGCAATGTTAATGCCTCTGTTAGGCTTTATTTAGGCACAGTGGTGCTTTTTGTCTTAAATGCGTCATGTCAACATGCTAGCTTGCTAACAATGTGATGTGATGAATGTTTTATTAAGAAAAAAAAAAGGCAATTTGTCAGTGGTGCTGGAGAATCACAATATCAGAATTCTCAGTGCCAGTGTCCAACTCACAGCTTTACAGAACTGTCCTCCCACACTTAGGCTGTCTCCCTGCCAAATCATGTCAAAATTATGTATATTTCATGGGCTAAATGTTTTTCTTCCAGAAATACTCATAAGGTTTAACACAGAATGTGTTAGAGACAATGGAGAGTTTCCATTTAGAATTTTTATTGTTGTAAAATACCTTTTTGAGGGGGAAAAATTACCTTCAGCTACTTTACAGCACGTGTCATTTTGATTTCACGCATGAAACAAGCGGCAGTAGAACATTTCTCAATGTGCACATTTGATTTAGAAAAGATTTTACACTTAATGCCATTTCTGATGAAACCCTAGCAGCACACTGGCTCATGGCCTCCCTGTGGAACTGCTATGATGTACTAACAAAAGGCTCTGCTTCGCCTTAAAGGAATTATCCATAGTTAACAACATACACTGATGTTCCACAAGATTTCCAGAGGTGCAAGAAAGCATAAAAAAGCTAAACAAACAAGCATGGAAGGAACAAGTATCCCAATAAAAGTAGCTTATTGTTGTCCCATTCCTCTATTTTGAGCCACTATGAGCTAAGATTCCTAATCACTAGCATATATCTTCTAGAAGCAAGTGTTGCCATGTGGCGGCCATCCTGAAAACTCCAGGATTTGTGGGGGCAGTAATTTTGGAACATGTGAATTCAGTTTGTGATGTCCTGTGTGATATTTGTTTGTGATGACATTGAAGCCTTTTCTGTTTTTTGTTTAGGCCTAAGCGTGGACACCGATATTGTCCCCTGAACACATCAATGTCTACACAGAACCTATTCCTCACTCTGAGTGATGTACCATTAAACTGGAGTCCTGACCAAGCAACACTGGCAGCCTCCAACCCATGATATAACTGTAATGATGTAAATACAAAAAATCCCTAACAAAACCAAGCAGTCCACGTTTTTTTTTTTTTTTTGCCTGTAGTTTTGAAATGTCACAACCGCAGCACTTATACCGTATATATTCCATTAGAAGCCTGTCTCTTTTAAACGTTGGTTTCTAATAAACGCCGGTTTGAAAACATGTCACGACAAATAGATGCCAGTCTCCAATAGTAGCCGGGTGACCGTCAACCCGGAAGTCCCTCCGCGCGGTTTTCTTCTTCTTTTTAAATTTTTTTTTTTGTTTTTTTTTGTTTGGTAATTTTTTTTTTTTTTTTTTTTTTTAACTAACTG
>VURO01021146.1:0-10635 GCA_015108175.1 Pelvicachromis taeniatus
CTCATGATCGGAAGGTCGGGGGTTCGAATCCACTGAACCGCTTTCCCCTCAGGTACCCCTGAGCAAGGTACCGTATCTACACTGCTCCCCGGACGCCTGGTTTGATGGCAGCCCACCACTTCACTGAGTGAATGGGTGAATGAGAGAATGAATTTCCCCCTGTGGGACAATTAAGGGATTACGTACTTACTTACTTACCTACTTAAGCACCGGTCTGTAGTAAATTAAAGGATTTCTTATTTACTTACGTACTTACTTAAGCACCGGTCTGTAGTAAACGCTAATCTCCAATGATCCACCGCCTTTTCCGTACGCTTTTACTCTTTTCGTACCATCTGGGCTACCGCCCTCCTGCAGTAAATCATACGGCACATACCTTTTCGTGTCAAAAATGCTTTGTCATCGGATGCTATCGAGGAAGGAAGAAAGTCAAAACGTCGCGTCCGTCTGAGAAGGGAATAAGAGCCAGTCTCCAACAACCACCGGTCTCTTTTAAACACCGGGCTGTCCGACTAATTTTTTAAATAAACGTCGGGGCTACTACTGGAAGATATACGGTATTTCATTATCCCACTTCTTGCGCGCGTGTGTGTATGCTTGCGTGTGTATATGTATAATTATACGTATGCATATATAATTACATGTATACGTGTGTGTGTGTGTTTTATACTGGTGATTATTCTGTATGGTATTTATTTATTATTAACTGAATCATTTTTAGATCAGCCTGCTATTCTGTAGAATTCCTCTTTGATAGATCTTATTGGCTTATAGCCAGCAGTTACTACAAAACATTTAGCAGATGTTTCAGAGCAAGGCAAACCATTCTAACTTATGCTAACAGACAGTTGCCTTCCCAATATGTTCTGCATCAGCTATGTCATAAAAAACAATCGTGTTGGTAAAAAAGTGAAGTGGCACAGAAAGAATTTGCTCTGTGTTATAACTGAGAAAACAACAATGTTGCTCAAAAACATTGCAGATTGTGAAGAGAAACGGTAAACTTTAATAAGGTTCCCATCTGGGAATGAAAAACTTCTAATCGGGATCTCATAATCCTTTCACAACATAACGCGTTGCTAATTAATTGTGTTTGCAAATCGACACATCAAACTTTGCTGCAGGCTCAGCAGTATGAGGGTGGAGTCAGCCAGATACTCACGTTGTACAAAAAAGCCAGCCAGCAAACAGATTAGGTTCCCTGCATCTATCACCTCTAACGGACTAACTTTTATCAACTGTGAACTAAAACATGCAATAGCATATCCCCTGAATGAATGCATGACGTGCTGGCTTTACCTGCTATACTTTCATGTTCAGTGGAAGTGATTGGTGGCAAAATCCATTGTTATCCTTCTGTCTAAATATGCAACTTCAGGTTTAGTTGAAGTTTTTTTTTTTTAATGTAAGATGTAAGCATCCACTTAAGCTTAATGAACTGAAAATTTCCAGTGACAAAAAAGGGGGGAAAAAAACCACACCAGCTTTTCCACAGCAGTATCAAAGCATCAGGTTTTATCCACATTTTGGTTGTGATCATTTGAATCTGTCTTCTATTGTAACTCTGATCCTTTTGCTTTCAGGGCCTGCAGCAGAGTCTTTAACAGAAATAACGATTTCCCTCATTAACAGCACAAGCAACGCTGTCCTTTCTTTATGGGGGAAATGCAGATGTGTGGGAAAGTTGTCCAATTTCTAACTAAGCACTGCCAGTTTGTCCATTTTTGTTTTAACCCCAAAAAGCAGATTGTTGCTGATCAGCAGGTTTCAGTTCACAGTGCACATTTGTCCCATATCCAGTAGTTTTCACATTTACAGTGCACCTGGATGCTTAGGGTTCCCTCTTTTTAACAATGTCAACTAGACACATTTGTGTTAGATCAAAGTGCAACGGTGATTGATCATATCCTATGATGGCTGAGACAGAATCAAATGTTTTAATCTCTTACAATCTAGTGGAGACGCATGAGAACAAACTTGACACACAGTCAGCAAAGCCTGCCAGTCACACACCAGGCCGAAGATAATGATCGCCGTATCTGTCCTTCATCTTTATACTACAGATGTTTTTGGCGGTCAGAGATCGTAGGCGGATTTCATCATTTCTCTTGTGATTAGCTGACAGGCTGTCAGTCTGTGTATTACCAAAGTGTCCATACACTTGTCAGACAGTCTGTCTATATAATTGTATGCTTGTGCAAGTGCATGGATGACAAATAACCATTACGATATCACATCTTAAAAACTTGAAATAAAAAAAAAAAACAAGTCATTTTCTATCATAATGATCAAGCCTTAGCATAAAAAATGAAGAAAGCAACTAGCCTGGCCAAGAGTAACAATCTCTATTTAAAACTGACTTGGCATTTAAAACTCAGTGGCACGTTGTGATGTGGAACTATTTCTTGGCTTGGGACAGAGACTCTCTTGATTTCTGTCCTCGATGAGCAAGTCAGGCAACCAGCCAACACTTCCTGAAGCGTGCTATCGATCCTCCCCTCTAACTCTGAGCCTGAATGAAAATAAGCTTATTGCCAAACTGTGAAACTATTTCTTTAATTACATGCTGACCTCTGGATCGAGCCCATCCTTTGTTGGTGCAGTATGTGTTCCAGGAATCCACGTTACACTTTTTCGACTTGGAAGCTGCCTGTAGACCACTACTAACACATCTGAGCAAGCCTCTCTCCTGACTCATTACATGCTTTTGGGTCACAACTGCATCAGTGGAAATGTGGACACAAACTTCACTCCTCTGAAATGTAGAATTTCCATTATGAAGGGGTCTGGCTGTGATTCTTTGTGGCTGCAGCCTCTCTGCTGGGTATCTTGAAAGTCACCTATTCCTCGACGTTTGCCATTTACTCCCCCCCTTTTCCCCCTTGATGTGTTTGATCATGCAGCTGCATGCAGATCTGAGTCATGGTACAATTCGTCTTCGCAGTACTGTGGAAAAATTCAAATGATCAGTAACACATGACTGAAAATTAATCATATGAGGTGTGGGGGGTGAGCTCCTTGCCACCTCATCCTAAAAGTGCCGTGCTCCACGTCTCATGCCACGTATGTAGTCTGCAAGCAGCATAATTTAAATTATGCAAATTCACTCATTAAGAGGTTTTGTGCAAATTCATTGGGGATGGGATCATCTCCTGCAGGCTGTTTCGTTTCATCTGAGATGTTCTCCTTTCTGTGAGTCATCGTCACTGATAGAGCTGCGATGCAAGATGTGCCCCGACGGTTGATAATATGGGTGCATGCAGTGTCAGGGAGTAATGAACTACACAGAATCAAATTAGTGACTCAGCGATATTTATACACTCAGCAGCCACAACATTAGGCACACGTGTCCAAGTGCTTATTAACGCAAATATCATATGGTTGCAGCTTGTGCATTTATGCATGCAGACATAATGGTAGTTAGGGTCTCAGTATTTTAGAAACTGCTGATCACTGGGATTTTCCCACGTAACCATTGAAAGGGTTTATAGAGAAAAGAGAAACTATCCAAAATGCCTCAGATAACCACAACCAAGGTATGCAGAAGATCATCTCTGAATGCACATCAAGTGAGACTCCTGATAGCTGTCAACAGGAAACTGGAACTACATTATACTCATCAAAATGGGACAATGAAAGATTGGAAAAACAGTCACTAGTCTTTGAGTCTCTATTGCTACAGCAACATTTTGACAGTAGGATCAGAATTTGGCTAAAAAATATTTCCCTTGCAGGGTGGTGGGGCCCTTAAATACCAACTGAGCATGGTTTGAATGCCTGACTAATGTTTCTGCCTGTGTCCATCCCTTTATGACCACGTTGTACCCAATTTTTGACGACTGTGTAATGTGCCATGTCACAAAGCTGAAGTCACTTACCTGGTTTCTTTTACTCTACACAAATGTGGTGGAACGGGAGAGTCACATCATGGAGCCAACAAACTGCATCATTACGAACCAAAATCTGAGAGCAATATTTTCAGTACCTTGCTGAATCTAAGCCACAACAAACTGAGCCAGTTCTGAAGACAAGGGTGCAAACCATTGCTAGCATGTTGTAACTATAGAAGTGGGCGGGGAGTGTATTTGGATGGAAACTCCAGCAATTCAGTAAACATTTTGCTATTTTGTCTGAATTTAACTACTTTAATACTGCAAGGGTTAAGTATTGCAAAAGTCACTGGCAGTACAAAATCTTAGCCAGAAGAAGAAGTTATAGGAATTTGGATTTAAAAAATAAGCATAAGGAAAAATAAAGAAGAAAAAGTAACTTAAAGTTTTGACCCATTTATTTAGTCTGATTATGCTAGGAACAAAAGCAGCTTGTAGTAATTATTCCTAATTTCAAGAACTAGCAAGTTGCGGTTTTCCTTTTGTTGGGAAAGGACTTCTAGTTCTGGAAGCCTATGTGCACTATTTACAGTCTCCAAATTGTCCCTGTTACTGATATTGAATTGTTTTATTGCATTATTCTAAAGATATTTATCACAATTCTTAGCAATCACCTTCATAAATGCATTTATGTATGACAGACCTCTGCAGGCATGTCTTAGATGAAAATTGCTAGAGCTGGTGTTCCATCAGACAAAATCAGATCACAGTACTATCCAAGGGGAATTCATTACAGAGAAGCAAAACTGCCAGTTAATTAGCCTTTCAGTCTTCAAACCACATTGATGTTCAGTTGGACAGAATTTCCTAATGAAAAATTCATGTTCCGGTGTATGTCTGGTGCCAGCCAAAATAGGACTGTCCCAGAAAAGGGACATTAAAATGGCTTTGAAAGGAAAGTGAAGTTCTGATGGAGCATTGATGAACTCCAACACCGAAGATGTAATTCTTAACAATTAAAAAAGAAAGCATGTATACATCTTGGATGATATCAGTAGTTTTGGCCATCACTTTAGTCTGTTACCATATGTCTTCCCTTAGTAGCCTGTCTCTTTTAAACGCTGGTTTCTAATAAACGCCGGTTTTAAAACATGTCACGACAAATAGACACCGGTCTCCAATAGTAGCCGGGTGACCTTCGACCCGGAAGTCCCTCCGAACTGTATTCTTCTTCTTCTTTTTAAATTCTATTGGCGGTTGGCAAACAACTGAATGGTGCATTACCGTCACCAACTGGTATGGAGTGTGGCTGGAATGTCGCTAAAAAAACAAAAAACAAAAACCCTCAACGCTGTCTTCGGGCCTCCCACGTCTCATCACTTGGCCAGCTGTTTCCAATCAGCCATCATCTACGACCAGCGGCATTTAAGCTGGATGCAGCGACCATCAAGGTGGGATTATTACCTTGAACTGGCGCTAGCAAACCTGCTAACTGTGATTTTCTGGTCTTTTACTACCTCTTGAGGAGAGTCGGGCAGAGAGAAGTTTTGGGGAGCACCACTCGTGCACTGGACTACCACAGACAGGGAGACACTCGGGAGCAAAGGAGGAGCACAATTGGGAACTGTATTATTGCATTATAACTGTTGGAATACGTTTTGGAGCACTGTAAGTAATCTTTTCACCTCGGTCTAAAAACCGCACCTGGGATCTCTTTCCCTCTCATTTCTGCGACAATTCCGAGAAGGGAATAAAAGCCGGTCTCCAATAACCGCCGGTCTCTTTTAAACGCCGGGCTGGCCGAATAATTTTTTGAATAAACGCCCGGGCTACAATTGTAAGAGATACGGTATATCATGTTCACATACTAAGTGAACCTCTGAGATCTGAATTTTCAAGTACACATGCACTTTTTCTGAGCAATAGCTGCGTGTAAATGAGGTGGATTAGAAAGCATTCTATGCAGACTGTCGGAGACGGCCTTCGCAAGAGGTTGAAACGTGCATTTAAGTAGTTTTGAGATGATTGCTGCGGCCCGATAATCAAACCTTGTCATACACTTTTCTTTTATGTCCTAATAATTGCCTTTTTAACATCTTAAGACCTCAAAATGATTGAAATTAACAATTCATATGAAGGAGTATCAAACTTTAAAATGTAATTTCGAATACATCTGTGAGTGTGATATGATGGAGAAAAATCTTAATGCCTGATTTAGAGTCACGTGCAAAAGAGTTAAGAGTTAAAACTGATTTTTTTAAAAATTTGCAAACATGAAAAACTGACTCGACTTAAAATGAAGCAGGATAACGGGATAGCTAATTTTCCATATTGTGAGCTTTTCTTGGCAGTGTTTTGACAAAAACAGCTGACATCTCCAGGGGTTTCACTCTGTAAAAGATTCTGTACATGAGGTCTTTAAACAAATCTGACAAGTATCTTCATCATTAACAACAAATTCCAGTCACTCCCTCACTCATCTGCTACCTTAAGATTTCCAAATGTTTCTTTTCATGGAGAACAACGGTCCTTTTCACAGACATCTGAGCACAATAACCCCGAACAAAGCCTCGGATACACCCATGTCATATTTATACTGGCCCTAACGTTTTACTGAAGCATATTTTCATTAAACCGATTTTAAATACCCAGAACTTTATTGCCTTTATAGCTGAATTTCCATGAGTTGCACTCTGTTATATGGGCTGAAGTATGCATTGCAAAGAATATGGCAGGGAAACAGCGCCGAGCCTTGCGTGGGAACAACGAGTGGGACATTAATGATGCTTGTCAACAATAGTCGCAACTCTGCTTTAGATGGAAGGTCCTCATAATACCACGCATCCTCTGGGCCGCAGGCCTCCCAGCAGCCATGGCCTACATTTCTTGCTATTACAGATGTTTTGGCCAAATAAGCAGTAGCAACACACGTGGACATTAACATTTTCTTCCCCTGGAAAAAACATTCACGTCCACTGTCCACTTACTCTTAACATATAAAAATGTTTCCAAAATGGTTTTCAAGCAGGCCAGAAACTGACAACTGCTGACAGACAATAAAGGTTAGAGGTCTGCTAAAGGCAGGAGAGTATTTATTTGTGACTTTTATAGGGGGTGGAAAGTACAAAGTGCATTTGGTATTCCATTCAAAGCCATGTTCAGTATTTTCTGTCATTTATTCATGTATTCTTGTATTCGTGTATTATTGTAGGGTATTTACCTTACAGAATAAGGCACCTTGAGGCAACTGCTGTTGTGATTTAGCACTATATAAACATAACTGAATTGAATTCCTTTACTTATGTTTTGGGGTTTTTTTCTCTTTTAAATGCCGGGCCGGCCGGATAATTTTTTGAATAAGCGCCCGGGCTACTAATGGAAGATATACGGTACTTCATTTATTGATCTACCATTTATTTTCTTAATTCGTCATTGGTGAGTTTGACTCGTTGCTATGATCCAATCTGCGACTTTTCTGTTGGTCGAATAACATTTTTGTTGTACTTTTTGCTTTGAAAGAGCAATGCAAATCCACACAGGGCAAAATAGTGCGTGGAGACCACAGCACAAATAAAATTGTGACCCTGTTCAATGACCTTGTGATGACTTGTGACCTTTGAAATGGTTGCTTTGACTAGGTCTGTGACCACACTCAGTCAGTTGCCATCTTCAAAGTGACTTTGATGTGTTAAGACAGCGATCAAAGAGCAACAAGGTGCACACAGTGTGCCATCAGTCTGTGAATGAATGGGGTCAAGTTTTCAAATACATGAAATCTGTTATAATATGGCAATAAAATGTCAAACAAACAGTGAAAAATTTGGTAGTTTTCTACTGTACATACATTCTACATTCTAGTGTGTGTGTGTGTGTGTGTGTGTGTGTGTATGCATGTATGTATATATAAATGAAAAGAAGATCAATGTGTTTCTCGTGAGAACCAGAAACTTTTACTTCTACATGATGTGCTTGACAAACCCGTCTACACCATGACATGTGCAAAGAAACAGTTGTTGCTTATCCATCTTGTATTTTGTGGTCAAAGAGATGAGCCTTAATTGTAGACACTGGAATGCTGTCAGTCCCACATAATGGCTCTCTGTCCCACATTAGGGACATTGCTGTCTGTCCCTCAGACTGATGTGTCAACAAGCTTCTCTCACTGGGAATATTAGAGGCAATTCTCCTGCAGCTAAAAGTGGGATTCATATTGTTTAAAACATAGCAGCTGTGTAAATCATTGCTGCATCTCATTAATTGTGTTTGTTTAATTGGCAAACAGTGAAGTTTGCCCTCTAATTTCCTAACCCCAATTTATGAAGGGATTTAAGCTGTCGAGTAAGTAGTGGGTGCAGGTCAAGCAGAATGGACGCGGATGTGGTATGGGTACCCTCAAATAGACATAATTCACAATGAAAGGTTGGACAGCAGTTGTGTTGCAGCTATACTGCACGTAGAGAATGGTTCTAACCTGTTGATATCCTCCATAGCTGTAATCCCAGTTTCTCCAAAGAACTTTTAAAAAGTGAAAAGAGGATTAATGATCCCACATTAGAATTTAAGGAGGTGCAGTGTAAAGCTAATAAGTGTCATATTTTTAATGGTATTATTATTTAACCCCATGTCTGGCCAGTTCTGTTGATGTAGCTATAGATGCAAATACAAGTCATTGTTTCAGCAGTGATATTTCTCAACAGCTTTTAGTGCTGTACACTTTTAGATAATGACATTACCGTATATCTTCCATTAGTAGCCCTGGCGTTTATTCAAAAAATTATCCGGCCGGCCCGGTGTTTAAAAGAGACCAGCGGTTATTGGAGACCGGCTCTTATTCCCTTCTCAGATGGAATTGTCGCGGAAGTGAGAGGGAAAGAGGACCAAGGCGCGGCTTTTAGACTGAGGTGAAAAGACAGTGTGTTTACTTACAGTGCTCCAAAACGTATTCCAACAGTTCACAAATAATGCAGTTCCCAATTGTGCTCCTCCTTTGCTCCCGAGTGTCTCCTTGTCTGTGGTAGCCCAGTGCACGAGTGGTGCTCCCCGAAACTTCTCTCCGCCTGACTCTCCTCGAGAGGAAGTAAAAGACCAAAAAATCACAGTTAGCAGGTTTGCTAGCCAACAGTTCCAGTTCAGTGTAATAATCCTACTTCAACGGTCGCCGCGCATCCAGCTTAAATGCCACTGTTTGTAGATGGCGGCTGATTGGAAACAGCTGGCCCATTGATGAGAAGCAGGAAAGGACCGACGACAGCGCGGAGGGTCTTCCGGGTCGAAGGTCGCCCGGCTACTATTGGAGACCGGCGTCTATTTGTCATGACATGTTTTCAAACCGGCGTTTATTAGAAATCGGCATCAATAAGAGACAGGCCACTAATTATATATCTAATGGAAGATATACTGTAAATTTTGTACATATCTAGCAGTTCAGTTAATCAAACAGTGCTAAAAAACACATGCCAGACTGCCAATGCAGTGAGTGGACCTGGCCAGTTTTTTTTTTGCCACATTGTGCAATATAATAAAAATACAAGTCCACCATATTCTGCTCCTTTATGCTACAGAGCCAGTTGAGGTGATTCAGGCATCTAATCATAGTTGATTCTGGACAGCATCCCTTGTGAGGTTTTTCACAAACTCCAGCTCAGGAGATCCTGGAGAAGATCTTGACTTAACTGAAGGGACTGAATGGGATTATGGAGATTATGACAACCAAATATTATAAATGTTTATTTCCACCATAACTTTCCAAAGTCAGTGAAATTTCGTTTATTAAAGGTTTGGCACCTTAGCATTTAAGTTCATGAATCTTTCCTGAAGTCCTGGCATCATATTTCATTGTCTTACTGGTACCATAAACAAGACATTCTTTATAACAGAGCTGTTCTTCAACCACTGTCACTCACAGCCAACTTTTTACACCCATACAGATGTCATGGATGGTGAAACAAAAACGTTTTTGTACCAGCTCTAAACTTTATTTCTGCCGTAAAATTAGGTATTTTAACACAGGGATCAAGTGTGATTGACTCGGCTTCTGAAGCAGTGGGGTTGCTGCTTGGCTGTTCAGCATGCTAACGATAAAACAAAACTGAGTCTGACTACAGCAGAACAGAAGCCAAATCCTAAAATGTGCAGAGAAAAAAACAGCAAAGATGTCTCTATATGTTTTGTCTTCTCGCGTGCAGTAGCTATTATAGTGCAAAATACTTCTTAACTATCATAATAAAATAGTTTTTAGGTACATTTTCCCAGTTGTTCAATGGAAAATGCTGTACGCTGAAAAATAAGCATGTTGTGTGCCTGTTAAAAGACTAGTTGTGACATAATGAAACTAACAGGTGCGTGCCTGTCTTTAAACCTTTGTCAAATGTCACTATCTCAATTATGTGGGAATTAACAGAACAGAAATAGGAAGAACATTTCCCTTCAGTGGATGTTTGGTTTCCAGATGCTGTCGTTAGACATGGAGAGGAGAATAAACACATCCTCATGTTCTAACCAAAGAATGTTAATACTCTCACCTGCTGCCGTGCTTCTCTTTGATGGTGCCAGCATGAATCGGCTCTCTTGTTGGCAGGAGTTGTAACAGGATGAGGCCCTGTACCCCGACTTTTGATTGGCCTGTTTGTGTGTGTGTGTGTGTGTGTGTGTGTGTGTGTGTGTGTGTGTGTGTGTGTGTGTGTGTGTGTGTGTGTGTGTGTGTGTGTGTGTGTGTGTGTGTGTGTGTGTGTGTGTGTCAGTGTGTGTGTCAGTGTGTGTGTGTGTATCTGCTGCTCAGGTTACTTGTTGGTCCAATACACAGAGG
>VURO01021147.1:0-21004 GCA_015108175.1 Pelvicachromis taeniatus
CTTCTATGGAACCAGCTCCCAGTTTGGATTCAGGAGACAGACACTATCTCTACTTTTAAGATTAGACTAGACATATAGTTAGGGCTGGATCAGGTGACCCTGAATCCTCCCTTAGTTATGCTGCGATAGGTTCAGACAGCTGGGGGACTCCCATGATGCATTGAGTTTTTCCTTTTCAGTCACCTTTCTCATTCACCATGTGTTAATAGATCTCCCTGCATTCAACCATACTTGTTATTAATCTCTGGCTCTCTTCCACAGCATCTCTATCCTGTCTTCCTTCTTTCACCCCAACCGGTCGCAGCAGATGGCCCCGCCCCTCCCTGAGCCTGGTTCTGCTGGAGGTTTCTTCCTGTTCAAAGTGAGTTTTTCCTTCCCACTGTCGCCAAAGTGCTTGCTCATAGGGGGTCATATGATTGTTGGGTTTGTCACTGTGTGTATTATTGTAGGGTCTACCTTACAATGTAAAGCGCCTTGAGGCGACTGTTGTTGTGATTTGGCGCTATATAAATAAAATAAAATTGAATTGAATTGAATTGAATCGACACTTTTCTTGATAATGCAGAGTAAGTGAAGATTAACTGACCGTTGACAGTGAGCATAACCTCGGTCTCTCCCACGCCGATTCGGGGCACGATGGCCTTGCAGACATACTGGCCTGCGTCAGCCTGGCTCACTGACTTCAGATGCAGTTGATTGTTGTTGCTTAGCACCTGGACACACACACACAGGTAGGGGGAAAAAACAGGCTAATGAAGAGGCATAGAACAGAGATAAGCAGACGGGAGATGTTAAAAAAGGAGGGTAGAGGGAGGATTATCTATTTTTAATTCATATAGCATGTTGATTTACTCGGAGGGCACCATTAGCTTTTTTTCCCCTCAAGCTTTTTTTAACTTGTTAGCTAAAAATTAAAAATTAAAGATATGAAGATGGCTTTACAACTGAGCAAACATTAACAAAATCTAGGTCCTTAATATAGATGTGCTTATATGTTATATGGATGGGACTACCACTAAATTAGCTGTTCTCACTTTATGTTCTATATATTTCAGTGATTAATAAGTATTTACAGAAATAATACTTTAATGTATCATGAATGGGTGATGTTATATTGAAGTTCAAAGGTGAAAATGTCTTTTTTACCATGCTGGAACCCTTTTTAGTCCAGGTGAGGGTGAGAGGAGGGTTTCCAGACCACTTGCAGTTCAGAGTGACGTCTGCGTCCACATCCACTGTAACCGGCCGGGGCTCCACTACCAGTATTGGGCCAACTGAAAAAAATAGCAATCTGATCAACAAATGGATTCCTACCAAAGTCAAAGTCAAATTTATTAATATAGCACCATTCATACAAAGCAATTCATCGTGCTTTACAAGGAGAAAAAGCATTAGGACAAAACAAAAATACAATAATTACAATAAATTTTATATTTCATGTAAAAGCTACAACAACAAAAAAGTTTTTAAACCACACTTAAAAAAAACAACTAATAAATTCTGCATACCGAAGATCAGAAAAGCACTTTAAAGACTATTTACACTGCTTTGGTAGTTTTTGCACTAATTTTAAAATTCCCTTTTCAGTCTATAAGGTTTACAAGTCTACATGCCCTTGCATCAGACTGCTTCTGATAATGCGATTGTTGTATGAACTGGGAATGCCCCGCAGAGTCTCCGGTCCTTCTCTTTTATCTGTTCCTCAAAGCAAAACAACAGACATGTAGTGATGCTTTCTGCCATTACACTTCAAGCCACAGCGTTACAGGGAGGGCAGAAGGAGCCCATTAGTACTGTTATTAATGGTAGTAGCAAAAGTAATAGTAGCAGTAGGAGTATTCACTTTTACTGTAGATATATTCAAAATATTAATTATTGCATAGATTACATTTTTTTTGTCAAACTTATAATTTTAGCTACATTTATAATATTTTCAGCAATCTTCTACACGCTATATTGTATAGAATACATTTTATACAATATATAGTACTACAAAAATATACAGTATTATATATTGTTTATTATTGTTTTGAGTCTTTCTCTTATAACATAAAGCACCTTGAGGTGGCTGCTGTGGTGATTTGGCGCTACATAAATAAAATGAATTGATTTTCATTTGAGTCGTTTAAAAGAATCTTGATCAGTTGAACTGTCTAGAAAGTGTGATTACAGAAAATAAATTATATTTTATTGTAGCACTGTTCATTTCACCATCAGAAGTGTTATCATAGAGGAAAACATTTTTGTGCAACATTGTTGTCGTTGTCCTTTCTCCTTTTTCACTGCATTCTTTTCTATAAAGACTATAAACTTACTATAAAGAACACAATGCTTCGTTCACATTTTGATTATTTACCTAATTCTTTTAAGTGTCTTGTTAGCATTTCTTTATGTGTAGGCTTTCGAAATAAAGCTCAGTTGAACTGAACCTAGAGAAAATGCAATAACAGCCTATTGTGAATTTACTGTGCGCACTGCATGAATGGTGTTTCAATACAAATGCAGCATGTTTCTTTAGACAAACAGAGCGCACAAAGCGCATTCATGTCATCAGAATCCCACTCAGCTCAGGAGTGTTTGCACTCTACTCACAGTGCACGTCCACAAGGATGCTGACATTAGTGCTTCCTACGGCGTTAAACACCTGACAGGACACGGGCTCGGTGAAGAACGAGTGATCTGCGGTGGTGACAAGCACGCTTTCTCTGGCTCCCTCCAGCAGCACGCCACCTTTAGCCCACCTGACGGTGAGACACACAGCACGGTTCAACATGTTTCTAAGCGCTGTAAATCACTGTTATGTAGACCTCCCAGCAGTATATTTTAAAAGCACAATGGGTTTTTGAGGTTATCTAGATGTTAGATTTCGACCATAAGACAATGATTCTTTTTATATTATCAATTAAGCTAACATTTACACGACTTTAATACGAAACCTGAGGGAATGATTGCTAGAAATTTCTCTTCATTTCTGTTATCCGTGCTCTATCTTGCCAGATACCTGACTCAAAATCAAATAACCATACTGCACATCTTCCATTAGATGACATTTAATGTTCACTCAGTAGGCCTGGTGCCTAAGTACCTGGCAGTGTTCCCTCAAAGGGACCCTCTGCTGGAGTCTCAAACCTCAAATTACAACCATCGTGTTAAACTCCAGCATTTTGCAGTTTCAGTGCTTCGGTGCTGTCGCTTAAGATAAAAGTCAGCGTTTAGCGGTACAAATGTTCAGTACTTTTATCAATTCTGTTCTCTAAGCAGAAATTGCTATTCAGGAGCAACAGCAGGGAGAGGGTATGAGCCCACTCAAACAGATGAAAGAAAACATATTGGCTTTAAACGTCTTATCTGCACTGCAGGACAAGCATCAAAAAGTTTCTCATAGCCTGAAGTGCATAAAAACCTACAAACACATATTAAAAAGAAACATCCAGACCTGTAGCCCATGATAGGAGGGTTGGCAGTGGCCTGGCAAGTAAAGGTAACCCTCTCTCCCTCAAGGACAGAGCGAGGCTCGATGGACAGGGTCACGGTGGGAGGGTCTGCACAGGGAGAGATACACATTCGATATATATTCTAAATGAACTTAACAATAATTTGAACATAAAATGTATTTATAAAATATGCATGTAACAGATGGCAATCCAGAAGTACTTTAAACCTTCATTCTGTTAAATGTTCAACAAGGGACACCTCCTTCGGTTGCAAAAGGAACTCTGACAGTAAAAAAAATCTATGGCTTCCCTTAATCTGAGACCTCAGTGAGCACGGTCGAATTCATTTTCTGTTCTCATTTGAAAGTTTCGGTCCTTAGTGAATATAAAAGTGTGCTCGTTTTATATATTACAGTACCCATTAATATCCAGAAGAACAATAAAGCAGAGTATGACTTCACAGTCAGATCTGCCCTCTGCTTGAAATTTCTAAGATGCTGATGCTAAAATGCTAAAAAAAAAAGTCAGAGCTTAAAATACATTAGACTGCAAATCAGAGCTCATAGTGGTGCTTTTATCTTTTATATAGAGATCACGAGTGTGAATGATATAATTATTGCATACTATATCAACCATATTACAGCCTTGGAAACCCATGCCATGAAGCGCCCGGTGCACAGTTTTTGTGCTGATGTTGCATGAATGCCAGAGGAGGTTTGGGAGCCTGCAAAGTCAGCAGAGTGTTGAGAATATGCCTGAGCTTCTATAGTTTCTAAATGCTTTGCTATAACTCTTCTCACAGCTTATTTTGGAATATCTAGGAGGGATGCATTTTCATGAATTCACTTGTTGTAACGGTGGCATCCTATTACAGTGCTATGCTTAATTTCAGTGAGCTCCTTAGAACAATCCATTCTTTCACAAATGTTTGTAAAGGCAGGCTGCATGTCTAGGTGTTTGATTTTATCCATCTGTGGATATGGGACTGAAAACAGTGAAATTCAAAGATAAAGAGGTGTGGTGTAGTACTTTCATCCATAGAATGTCGTGCAAGAAGAAACTTTGCTTACTTATAGCCTTCTGCACTGATCCTATATCTTAAGTAAAGCGGTTATTAAAGCTACTGTTTTCTTCTTGACAATAATTCCTGAGCTCATCACCATAAAAACTTCCTGGTTCACCAGGTGATGAAGCACAGTAGATTCCTGAACTCCTTCAGGCCTCCAGATTTGTGCCAAAGCAACACAAATCAAGCTAAATCAATTTGGAAGACATCCAGATTTGAGAATGTATTGAAAAACACTGACATTTATATTATTTTTACTGATAATTACTTCAAGTTGGTGAGTGTTGGCAAAGCTAATTAAAATATTTACTGATTTTACAGTCTGTCTGCAAAAAATACGCTCGGCTTCATCACCAAAGCTCCATCTATGTGTGTTTAGAGTCTTGCAGACAGGAAGAGTAACATACGGTGGACATTGAGGGTTAGGGTGGTTCGTTTCCCCATAGGTACAGCTGGATTGCTGGCCACACAGGTGAAATTGCTGCCACTGTCCGTGTCAACTGGTGTGATGGGCAGGTAGCTCCTGGTCGTAACCCTTTTCCTGTCTGGCAGCACTTCCTGTTCAACAAAGAAAAAGGCAAAGACAGGGCAAGCATTAGCAGGGGAGACGACGGGATAAGAGGAATTTAAGGAGAAGAGCCCACAGAGTAAGATCAAAGAAAAGATACGCAGAGGAGAGGAAGGACAAAAAAAAAGGAGAAATAAAGATAGAAAAACAGGTGGGGGAAGGAACGAGACGCTGGTGAGTTACTAATGGAGCCTTGAGAGATGAGAAATAATTGAAGATAAACAGAAATCCATGGACAGAATTAGAAAAAAACATAAAAGTATGTGACGTTAAGAAGGAAAAGAAAGATATAGGAGAAAAGAACTAATAGATGAATCAATAATGTAAACAGTCCTTAGTGGCAGTCATAAAAGAGAAGCAATAAATCTTCTTCTGGCCAACATGAACATAAAATCCAGCTTTCTTGGAATGAGGAGGTGGCATTTTTTAAAACGCAGCCACAAAATCTGTCAAGAAAGTGAGTACAGCTTTCAGTGTAGTTTAAAATGCGTGGTCAGTAACAGGGTAATATAAGAGCAGCATGTAATATGTATGAGCATGTGTGGGGGGCATAAAGCTGGCTGTGATGAGATGTAAAAACATCTGTGTTTGAGTGCGTGAGTCAGTGTTTGCTGCTGCATCTCTGTGCATGTAAAAGCACGAGTGTGCACGTGCGAGCGAGTGTCTATGCGTGAGCGCGCTCGCAGACCTGCTTTCATGTATACAGGAGAATGTGCGGGATCGAGAGGAATCTGAACACGGAAGAAATGTAACACTGCGACTGTGTGCAAGGTGTCACCAAATACATTTCCTGCCTATGTGTGTGTGTAAAAGCAAACCTCTGGCAGTGGGTTAATAAAACATGTCTTGGATCTTTGTGTCTTTCAAGTTGTGTCATGACTGTAAAGCGAGGAATGCAAGAGTTGTCTGGAAAGCATGTGCTCTGCTTCCGGGTGGAAGGCATGGCTGACACTCGCAATATAAAGTCTACTGAAGTAGGAGTGTAATTAAACACATGTGTTGAGTAGGTGTGCAAGTGCTACGTTATTTTTTTTTCTAATACAAAAATTATGAAATACCACAAGTACATCTACTTAACCACTAATTTTAATTAGCTGCCCCTGCAAACTCCCTTTAGTGCATCAACTGAAGTGTTAAACACATAAAAATAGAGTCGCTGATATTTTCTAAGACTCACTATGGATGAATGAAGCGATGCACAGCAGCCCAAAGAGGGAAATGCAATGTGCTCTTAGCTTGTTTGTTCTGGTATTAGTTGTTTTTTTACACATTAACATTTACATCTACTCAGCAGCAACATCAGCATGCTATGTTTACACTGCTGACTGTGACAGCTCTCTGCGGCTGACCCAGAGCAGGAAATTTAGGTATGTGAAAGTTTGTCATGTCCTCTTTTGGTCTGTTTCATGGCTTCATTTTCATTTCAAAATGTAAGAACTTTGGCGTAACCATGGCTTTCTCAGTGTGAGGGGAAAAAAAGGTAGTTTAGTTTGATTTAGCGAAGAGATTTCAGTAATGTTTGGGGCCCTTCATTGCTGCTTTTAGAGGCAAAAACAAAACAAAGTGAAAGTTTCTTTTTGTTGATCCATCCATCCATCCATCTTCCTCCACTTATCAGGGGCCGGGTCGTGGGGGCAGCAGCCCAAGCAGAGAAGCCCAGATCTCCCTCTCTCCAGCTCATCCGGGGGAACACCAAGGCGTTCCCAGGCCAGCCGAGAGATATAAGCGTGTCCTGGGTCTGCCCCGGGGCCTCCTCCCGGTGGGACACGCCCGGAACACCTCACCCAGGAGACGCCCAGGAGGCATCCTTGTCAGAACCACCTGAACTGGCTCCTTTCGATGTGGACGAGCAGCGGCTCTACTCTGAGCTCCTCCCGGATGGCCGATCTTCTCACCCTATCTCTAATGGAGAGTCCAGCCATCCTTCGGAGGAAGCCCATTTCCGCCGCTTGTATCCGCGATCTCGTTCTTTCGGTCACTACCCACAGCTCATGACCATAGGTGAGGGTAGGGATGTAGATCGACCGGTAAATTGACCGGTAAAATCAACAAAAATCTTTTTGTTGATTTGTAGTTTAAAATCTGTAACCATAAATATGGTGAGTGTATTGTTGACTAAAAAGTAAGGAGGGCTTTGTGTGAAATACTAATGAACGCCACACTGTTTCTCAACTGGAGGACTTCTGGGAAGCTGCCTGGCCCGAGGTGTGCATACTGTATTTACTTGTCATAACGCACCTCCAGCAAAAAAAAAGCATATAAACAAATAAACAGACAGAGTGGATTATATTACAAAGATTGCATTGTACTCCAGTTTGTATTACATCGTCTTACAGCGACAAGTAAACTCAGGATCATCAAAATCATCATTATGTGAGCTTTACACTCCCCCCACCCCAAAAAAACCCACACACATGTGTGTGGCTGCTATTATCTGCATGTGTGCATGGGTGTGTATGAGTCACCGTGGAGTGGTAGGCCCCCTCCACAGGAAGGCCATTCTTGGTCCACTGGATGTGCGCCGCAGGCTTGGCCCCGCGAGTCACACAGGTCAGGTTGTGTGATGTTCCAGCCATCAGCAAGAGCTCTGGGGATCCCTCAACCACTGGGTCCTCAGGGGGGACTGAAGGGGTGACATGCAAATTCATATTTTAAAATGACACATTTATGTAAGTGTGCACACATGAATAAAGAAAAAAACTTTACCTATTCATATAGAGCACCATATAAACACATAATACTTTAAAACCTTTCATACATATCAAAAGACTAAATAGAATTTGAAATTCTTTAAACATACAAAGCACATTTTCATGGTGTTGATGTCCTATTTAACACGATTAGCTTCTTGGTTAAGCTAACCGTTTAAAAAGGTAGTTCACCCTCAAATAAATGTACATGTTTTCCTCATGCATTTCCTGTCTTATTTAATCTAGTGTGTGTGTGTGGGGGGGTTTGAGTTGTCCAGCTTGGGAGATACTAGCTTCACCCAAGTGTCAAAGAGCAAGCAAACACACTAAACACCAGCAGCGATGTCTCTCTCCAGAAAGCATGACCCAGTTACTCAAAAAATCCAAAATTCTGTTGTGAGCTGTTTCATAGGAGCTGTTTTCTTACCTCTGTCTGCATCCGCCCACCAAAGGACGGATGCAGCTAGCTAACATTACAGCTCAGCTGAAGGAGGGTCTTTAATGTTTACACCCTGTCACACTGTCACTAGAATGAGTTTCTCATCACGAGTAGATGCACGCTACCTTCTGCACAGAGGTGTGGTTATTGGATGTAGTTTGGTAGAATAAAATTAGACCTGCATAAAACTTCTAACTGCTTTGCCGCCTTGCTTGGTTATATTTGAGGGAAAGCAACCTCTCTGTAGCTAATATCTCTAAAACTGGGCAATTTACCCCAAAACTATTTACATGGATTAACAGCACTCAGGGTCAGAGGAGAAATATACACATTTGGTGAACTATCCCATTGATGTAAATATATGTCCCAGATTATTAATCAGGTTAGAAGCTCCACATGATTGTAACACCTAATTATTCCTAATTATTTACTGTCTCCTTTACCAAACCTTCTAAACCCGAATCTGTAAACAAAAAATAGAAAATGCTGCGCGTTACATTCACGGCTGCTAATGTTTTTCTTACTTTTCTTGTGCTTTTTTGTTGTGGACTGTTTGTCTCTTCAGTACAACATGATTACAAAACCAGCACATTGCAATGCGCATTTTGAAGTTAATAGGTGAGACCTCGGAATTGGTTAATTTGTTTTCATGCAATATTTTGTGTATTAATGCAAGCTGAACTGAGATGTTTGGTTTTTTTTGTCAGGCATCTTCCTGAAAGGGTATGGGTAGTAGCAGCTAAGTTGTTTTTAAGGCTACAGACTCTCAAACAGCACATTTGGGACAATAACAAAAGATGGCTGGCATAGAAGTTCTGCAATTTCTGCTGGAGATTTATATTAACTGGTGACAAAGTTGGTTTAATGAAAGCAAAAAGGAAACACAAACATTTACTGAGAGAGATTCAATGTGAAAAAGTAATCATAAGAAGACCCCTGTATCAATAGCGGCAGGGTACTTACTAAGGACATTGAGCTTGGCCCTCCTGGAGCGCAAGGCGGCCTCTGTGGCCTGACACTCATAGAGAGAGTCATCGGATAGTTCGGCGTTGGAGATCTCCAAGTTGTACTGGCCGATATCGAGGGAACGCAGGATACGATACCTGGGCCATGCTGTTGATAAAACCCAGCAAACTTTCAGTTAGGGAGCAAATAATACACACGGGATTCATTTACTTCAGTCTGTTTTTTTATTTTTACCGTCACGCCAAGTCACATACTTTTTTGTACACAGTGAGCCACCTTGAAGGGAGGACTGATTGTTCCGAAATGATTGTTGGAGTGAAGAAAGAGACATTAAATGCTTCTATTACGTGAGTCATCGCAACAATACTGGATTCATGGAAGGATCTCTGCCTGCTGTTTCTGAGGAGGAAAGTATATATATATTTTTTTAGAAATACTTGGTGATGATTTCCTGTTGTGAAATATTTTGCTTCCACCTCACTTAGAAGAAAACAAGCTGGTATTTTTCACATTTATCCTTTCTTGTGAGTTGTATTAAAATCTATGTTCAAAGTTATTTTTAAGTCACCCAAAATGTGAAATGCCTTAAAAATAAGTTGCTACAAGTAACAGATAATAAAACAAATTGTTGCTAATTTAAAGGTGGTGTTTATCTGAATTCAGTAGTATTCCTAGATAGAAAGTAGGCCTATAAAAACAGTTCAGAGTGTCACTTATTTTCTGAAAAGAGACGTCACTCTCGAATTGTTTAGGCGATGTTTTTTAGACTCTGCACAAATTTCATTCACCTCCGTTTTGTCTGGGGGTTGCAGTCAAAAGCTCACAGATGGATTTTCCAAACTTTTTGACTATAAATTAAAACTCTACAGTTTCTCAGTAATATTGGTGAACTAACCATTTAAACTGCAGTTCCTTGAGGTACTTGTCATGTCTTTTATATAAAGACCAAAAAAAGAAAACCCCAAACTCTCTTCTCCATCGTCTTTCATTCAGTTTTTAATATTATTTCTGTCCTTCATGTAACTGTGCAACAGAGGACCCGGGCCTGATTTGTTCACAGGATAAAGCAAATGTAAAAGCTCGTTTGAAATGGATAAATGCTGAACCCCGATTGTTTTACATCCATCACAGGCAGAGAACAGAGAGCAAGGCGACACATATTTATGGGAAAGTGTCAAAGCTTTTTTTTATCATAATACACAGATAACGTGATTTATTGAAGGCCTTTTTTTCATTAACCACAGCATCTGGAGATCACAATGATATGATATGCCCTCTACACAAACAACACAAGGGGGGGTAATGAATGCATGAGGACACACGCATAACAGCAGCATAGTAACACAGTTAGCGATAAACGGCTAAACGGCTTTTGCACTAACACTGATCAAACGTGGCCACATATTCAATAATGCCACATCAATTCCTGCAGAATTACGGGCTGCACTGTTCCAATTACAGCACCCTCTTTTTCTCTCTTTGAACCCTCAACTCCCAGACAAAGACATAATTGAGCGTGACATCCCACTAGGGGGCACTCATTGATCCTCCGTGCCCAATCCTAACATGACATCATGGATTCAGATGGCAAAGGCAGGCAAGCAGGCTGGCAGTTGGGGTGCAAGGAGGAAGAAGGAGGTTGGGAGGAGGGGGACAAAAGTATTAGTGGAGATTACATCATCCACTCCAGCACCTCGCAGCATAGCAACCACAGAGGTGAAAGCACCCTGGGGAGAAGGAGAAGAAGGAGGAGGAGGAGAGGAGGAGGAGGAGGTTGAGGATGAACAATAAACTGCCACCACTTACGCCTGCAGGTAGTGAGAAGACGCATGTGTGTTTTGGGTATTTGCACCGTTACGTGTAAACATGATCCACACATGTAGGTGGCTGTGCACTGATCATATATTAACTGGATTTGAATTTGATTTATCTGACATTTACAGGCACAGCCAGGTGATGTCTGGAAGCTGTTTTGGTCTGTGAATGAACGCAGTTCTCCTGCGTATGTGTGGGTGAGCTAACTGCAGGTGAGAATTGCACTGCACAATCTGTACGCCTACGCTGTCATCCACAGCTGTATGTAATCATACAGGGCGCATAGTAACAACCACTTATGCATCATACAGCAAACACCTGCACTTTAATGGATCACCGATGAATTAATGATATTTGTTGGTGCAAATGTTTACAACTTGCAGACTTTATGACACGGCTTCAAGTTCAGGTTATGAGAGAAGCAAAAGGCTGAGTGACCGTATGTCACGGCGGGAAGAATGGCAGCCGACGACTAAGCATAAAAGATGGACAGGAGGCGATGATAGATGGTTGAGAAGCAGAAAAAGAGACAAAGAGGACAACGTGTTTGTCAAATGTGTTTGTCAGCAGGTCCACGCTGCAAAAGGGCTACAAGGACAAAGAGAGCATTACCAACAACAACAAAATGAGAGCGGGAGGAAGAAGGGATGGGACCAAGAGAGAGGAGAGAAAAGTGAAGAAATCAAAAGCAATAGAGGGGATCTGGGAAGCCAGCAAGTGATGGTGAAGCTGTAGTTTTAAAGATGAAGGAGCAGGAAATAAAGGCAGTGTGAGGGAGAAAGAGAGAGCGAGAGGAGGCGAGAGAGAAGTGCAGACCTTTACTGAACCTGTGAATTAAATTGAGTTGAACACAAGATTCGCATCACATGTCAGATTATCACTTGTGTGACTGTGTGTATGTGTGTGTTTTGTGTCAGTGTGTGTGGGCGGTGTGTGCGTGTGTGTGTGTATCTGTGTGTGTGGGTGGGCGGATGGGTATGTGGTGTTTTTTGCGTGCTATACAGCATGTAGCGTTCTTTGTGGATGAATTTACAGTGTTATGAGAAATGCGATGGGTGGTTTAGAGCTGAAAGTCTGTTAGTGCTAATGTGATATTTGTAAGTGCTAATATAAAAGTTTTTCTCTTGCATTTTGTGAGAAGATGAAATTGCACATTAAAGCAAAAAACCCCGCAACATTTTCATGTGTAAATAAAAGCTTTCCTAACTATTTCTCAATAAATTGTTGAAAAGAGCTTTAAAGGCAGAATGAATGAAAACTTTGTAGTTAGTTTTTCTTCCATCTATCCGTTTTCTGTGGATTATGCAGTGTTGGATCAAGGTGGTTGTAGGCTTACAGGGCAAATTCTAATGTTTCTCTCCTTAGAAACATTTTTCTGCCCCTTCATAAGGATTCAGATGTGGCCACATGTCAGACGAGTTGCATCATTTGTCTTGGGTCTACTCTACGTATCACAGGGTCACATACCAGATGGAAAGTCAACTGCGAAAGCATCCAGTAAAAGTTGCTAAAACGGTATTGAGATAAGATCCCAGGACCAGCTCAGCTCGATCACTTCGCAAAGGAGCACCAAGTCCTCTCAGAGACCTCTTGGTATTTTAAAACATTTCACATTGCATCTAAGAACCTCAGCAGCCTTTATTCTTTCAGTTGCTACCCAAAACTTCACCCTAGGTGAGAAGACTGACTGGTAAATAGAAAGCTTCACCTTCCAGCTCAACCCCCTTTTCCACCAAAGTGCTCTGGTACAATGTTTGTGAAATGCTGATCCTTCAGTTGACACATGTACAAAACACATGTAAAGTGGAAAAACAATTTTTCCGTCACACCTCAGTAACCTTTCCATGGAGAGTTAGTCTAATGTGGTATGGCAGGAGTGAAGCAGGATTAATCCTTACTCCAGAGTTCAACAGCCAATCCAGACCCCCCTTTGAACACCATATATGAGCTTATCCAGGGATGCTGAACAGTTACATTACAAATTGCAGCAGACCTTTTCTCCCTTATTCTGATATTCTGTTATACAGCCACTGTCCCCAAACTCCACACGACATGAAAATGCATCTTTGTCTAGTCAGTTTAACAAAGTCCGGAGCTTTCAGACTCTCATGGAGAATTTAAGAGCTTCTTCACTACCTCTGAAGTTTTGCCTCCTCTACAGAGGATGTGTTAGTAGGATTCAAGAGTTTCTGAAAGTGTTCTTTCCACAGCAAAACAATATCCTCAGTCTGGATTACTGCTAAGCACAGCCTGGGCTAAGACTTGCTTCCCTTTTGCTGAGCAGTCTGAAGGTTTGTCAGAACGTCCCTGGATCAACTGAAAGTCCTTCTCCATAGACTCCTTCACTCTTCCTGCATTTAAATTTTTGGATCCACAATCAACAAAGCTGCAGCCCTTTAACCCTGCTGGTACAATCTGGTACGTCCCCTAGGCTAACTAGTAGGGATCAGTAATACTACAGACTGCTTCGACTTTATATTTTACACTTTAGAGCTGCAAAAGTATATTTGCAATACTCCCAAAAACACCTATTCATTTACCTTAACATGTGAGCTGGAGATACTCAAAAATCATAAGCTCAGAATAATTATTTTTTTAACCTTAAAAGTGTCAAAGGTATTGAGTTAATTCTTGACACTTAAATGTTGTGTCTTACTACTGAAGCTGATGCATTTCAATAGGTGCAACTTTTACCTTTAAGACACCTTTTGCAGTTTCATTATGGCTAAATGCCTAGTTGTCGAGATTTGGCAGACAAGTCAGCATTTTCCAGCAATCTGCTATAGCGGCAAAAGCAACAGGGATTGTTGTGCCGCACCGAATACGTGTTTATCAGGTACGTTTCTCTATCGACAGCAAGCAACCTTCTGTAACGACTCACCAGCTGATTGGGAATACCCGTTTTTCCCATGCTGCCAGTGTTTACCAGAGGGTCTCTACATGGTCTCTAGTCTGGGGACTGGCCGGGAAAAAAATCATTTTTCGCGAGTAGCCTGTGATTTCAAGCAAGTTACCAATCGGTTTGAAGGCTTGTGTAACTATAACCTTAAACAATAAAAAAAATTATTTCCAATAACTTGAATTAGATAAGCAGTTAAGAAAATGGGTGGATGGAGAGGCGATTTCATCGATTGCTATTTGTAACGGAGGTTTTCTAGAAATCCTCAGTTTCTTTTTTTCTATATGCTGTTTTTATTTTTGTTTCTGTACATCTCAAAAACTAAACCTTTGTAAAAGTAACCATCTCATTTAAATTTTTATTTATGCGTTTATATATTATGTATAATGGAAAAATTCTCTATATTTCCAATACTTTCATTTGTATAAATCAATAATGCACAGCCGATGGAGGTGACAAGACATGGTAGTTACCTATGAAACATTCCTATCAGGAAAGCCTGATAAATGTGTCACATGGATGTTAAATCTGAATACTTTAAATACTGAGCATTCTTCATTCTGTTTCAGTCACTTTTACATATTTCAACAGATAAAAGCCTATCAGCTCATTTTCTTCCTTTTTATTTTACCTGAAAGTTGTTGTGGACAGAAGTCTAGAAGCAGCCTTATTCAGAAGGCCATGCTAGCGTTCAGTAAGCCACAGTGGTCAAAAGCTTGTTTGCATATTTTGAAGAAAATGAAGGTGAGGTTAGTGGAGAATGACATTTTTTTGCTTTTCTTATTCTTCTCCTGGCCTCTCATCCTTTGATTTTGCATTTCTGAGTTTCCTCTGATTATTCCACGTGTACAGAGAAAAGAAAGAAAAAAAAACTCTGTCTGTTGTGGCTCTGACCCTTTGACTCTCACTTTTGGCTTCTTGTGATGTTTCCTCATCTTTAAAATGAAGCATATTCTACTGTTGCACTCATAGTAAGTCATTCTGGATGTGCGTGTCGGCTTAAAATGTAAATGTGAATGTGCGTCTGCTTTTGTCAGCAGTGTGAGGGATTTTCTCTAATTCAGCATGATATACAGGACTCATTTTTGCCCAGATTGTCACTCACACACTCTTAACTCCCTCTCGCATGGTACAGTGTTCATTCCCTTAATGTAAAAAAAAAAAAACCTACACTTTTCAACCATAATAGCTTTTGTCAGGGTTCTTACACTCCAAACTGAACCAAAACCGTAGCTGAGTTATTCCCCTTCTTCACTTCACTTTGATCCCTGCAGCTGGGTGAAGCTGCATTTTTTTTCCCGTCCTTTACCTCGAAGACCCTCTCCAATGCCGAGTGCCAGGCCGTCCTTGGTCCACTGGACGATGCCGCTGTAGTTGAAGACGACACAGGACAGCACCACCCGTTCTCCCAGCACCACTGACTGGTCCGCGGGCTCTTGGGAGAAACGAACACACCACACTGCAACAGAGGGACAGAGAGGCGGATCAATTTTTAGTTCCTTTCACTGTGACCTGGCCATGAGCTGGCATTTTTATTGCACTGTATCGAGCTACACAGTCCCTCTCTGGTCTTATTGACTTCTGTTTGTCCATATGGAGGTTGCTGGGTAATTTGTTGTGTGCTTTTATTGAATATAGGGTGTTTTTATTGTTTCTTTTATTGTGTGTTTTTACTATGAGCGTATTTTAAGATGAACCTGGTTTGAGTGAAACTTCTCTTACAGGACAGTGACATTTTAAAGTGAACTCCATGCATTTATATTGTTCATTATTATTATTGTCTTTTTAGTGGGTCAAGAGCTCAGTTGCTTGAATTCTGTATATTTTTCATTCCTCTGTCTTTTTCTCTCCGTTTTGTCTCTTTGACTTCTTCTCAAGGTTTTCCCTGGTCTTAACTGAGGCTTCTGTGCAAAAGTGTGTGTGTGTGTGTACATGCATGGATGTGTAAGCGAACACTTGTGTAGCAAGAACATCATTGCAAGCTGTTATACAGCCTGCTCTTTTTCATCACACACAGTACAAAGGATTTTGCTTACACACACACATTTCCTGCAGCAAAATAAGCCTTTTGGCTATCGCAGTGCCAAATACACAGATAGAAAACTACAAGCGTAGAGAGGGCATGCATTAACGCGCTCGCTTAAAGAGAGAGAGTGTCAGGTGAGGAGGCGAGGCACTAAACCGGCGCTATTTTCAGCCGTTTGCATCATCAGGTAAAATTGTTTCATATTCTGGAGAAAGTCTTGCAAGAAGGCACGTTAATTAAAGCACAGACAGAGCGAGAGAGAGACTGCGCTGCCTGAGATGACACATGCACGTGAACGTGCACGAGCACACGTACACAAACACACTGAAACTTACAGAGACAGAAGCTTCTTCACACATGCAACAACCAATTTATGCAGTTGTACACACATGCACTATATCACTAACGCAAATCCAGTTGCGTACTCAGTCTGTGGAAGTGTGTGCATGTGTGCACATAGACACACTTCCACAGAGTTTGCGTTTGCCTTCCCGTGGGCTATTCTGTTCTTGGATCATGGTTTAAACAATCCTATTAGCTAATTAAGGCAAAACGGGTTAATAAAGCGAGCCGTGGCTCTGAGGGACACATCTCAGTGGGATTCAACCACAAAGGTGCAAACAACAGGGCGATTTACTGATTTGTCAGGAGGATTACATGACTTGTCATGTTATTTGTGTGAAAGGCTCGTTTAATGAAGGCAGGACATTTTAAAACTTCACAAGAAGAGCTTTGATGTTTCGTCAACTTTCCTTTTGAATGCTGATTCACGAAGACAACTGTGGCGACTGTGAGCTGATAGCTGTGTAATTTATTTTGAAGTTTAAGGGAAAAACTGTGGCTGTTGCTTGGTTGTGCTTCTTGTTGAGAAACATTTTCCAGAAGGGACAGTTTTTCCACTTAGTTCAAATGTTTACACAACCTGTTGGGTTTTGTGTTCACTCTTCCTTCAAGTTATAGAAACCCCTTGGGAGGTCAGGTTATTAATTTTCATGAGAGTTTAAAATCTCGTCCTGCGACTTTTTAATTGTCCTTTTTGAGCTTTAGCCTATCATGTTTAAATAGCAAATATTTAACAGCATGTATCACCTTTTCAGTTAGCTTTGTCTCTTTTTTCCCGTACCACTGTATTTCTTCTAAATATTTAAAAAAAACAATTGTTATCAGAGTGCTGTGAGTCATGTAATTCTGTATTCAGGAGTTTCAAATATAGGCAAAACTGCTCAAAACACTGGCATTTTTAGGTAGAACATGAAAAATAAAAACTTCAATTAGTTCAGTTATTAGTTAAATTCCAGTCTGCTTTTGACTTTTAGCCCCTAAAATTCTCATTATTCTACTGGGAAAGATACAGGGACGCCCATAGATTTCTGCACAATCAATCAAAATGCAACACACAGAATGTGGAAGCTGTGCTGCATTTTCAGTGCATGGTACTACTCTCACCACTCTCTTGTTATCTCTCATGGATCACTCACAGTTCAACACAAGTTCAACACATCTTGTAAGGTCACCAAAAGGGAGGGTAAAAAAGAACATACAGGAAAGCAGTCGCACCAGCACAAAAAAACATTATATGTGTGTGTGTGTGTGTGCAAGGAGTCATGCAATATCACATACACTACATAACAGAAGAGTTTGTTTAAAAGTTTGTTTACTTTTACTGCATATTATTAGAATGGTGAGATAAAACAATCCACTAGCACACGGGTCAATAAAATAATTAAAGCATTTCTACTTTTATATTCAGTATGATCTACTACATGACTGTTGATGGACTTTATTTTTTCAGATATCTTAAACAATCCCGACACAGAGGCATGTTAGTTCCTACAGGCCATATTTAACTTTTAATTTAATTTCTTAAACAGCTGCTGCAAGCCACCCAGAGACCCACCATCTCCTAATTTTCATGTTATAGCTAATCTAATCCATGTTGTTCTCGCCTTTTTCTGTACTTGTGTTCTTATCGCTGCTCTCTCTCTCTGTCTCTTTTCTTTGTATGAAGAGTTATTCCACCAAGTAAAAATGACTGAAAAGGGAAACAGCAATCTTCTTTTGTCTATAGTTCTCCTGATTGAAACAGTTTTTTTTCCATACCTGGTCTATGAAAAACAGGTGATAATGTTCCCAAGCTGTAATAATGTGCATTCTTAGGTCTTTAATCTTAAAAAGTGAAAGTCAAACAGAATACCGTAAAATAAAACTACAAGAGTGGGAGCTGCTTCTCTTTCTGAGCAGAAAGAGTTGCTGGGTTGTGCCTGCTAACTTGAGTGATTTACATGTGGGTCATGTTATGCATGATTTATGCAAAATTAACAGCTATTATGAGCAAAGGCCCTCTTTTTTTGTGTATAACTCTGTACAGAACAGCACATGTTCTCGCGGGACGGGCTGTGATGCGTTTACTCTGTGTGTATCTGTGTCGGAGAGAGAACGAGAGAAGTGGTGACAGAAAGACACGAAGGAGGAGACAACAAACATTTCTGTTTGTGTGCTGTGAAATGCATGAATGCGTGGGTATGACTGCGTGGGTATACACTGATCAGCCACAACATTAAAACCACCTGTATAATGTTGTGTGGTCTGTTACCAGCACAATTCTGATCAGTCAGGGCAATGACTTAAGCCCTCTAGGACTGTCAGTGTGTAGCAGTGGAAAGTTAGCAGTGGATCCTTTGGCTCCTTTGAATTGAGGCGTGCATTTGTGGTTATTGTTTTGGAGGCTGGGCTAATACCTTTAATATCTGTGCTCCAGAGCTGCATTTGCACTGAGGCTGGGCACAATGTTGTGCTGGCAGAGGACAGAACCACTGGCCAGTGCCATCACAGGAAGCGTTTTTGCTCTGCAACAATGTCAATGGTGGGTAACACATGTCAGTGTTTTATCCAAATGTATTCGAGGACTCTGGATTTCTCGCAGTTTAATGTAGAACATTCGATTTTAACTTCACCCGTCACTGGTTTTAAAGTTGTGGCTGACTGGAGTAGATTTCTGTGCATATTTGTGATTGAATGTGTGTGTCTGCAGTTTGTCAGCTTGAAGCAGGGATTGAGATCAGAGAAGTGAGAGCTGTACAGACACAGAACAGAGATGTAATTAACCCTACGGGATACCCCACCAACCCGCTGCCTCCACCAGAATACACACACCTCTGTCTCTCTCCCCTCTATCATTTTCTCCATTTTCAACCTCCCCGTGTGTTTCTTCTCCCATGTGGTCAGTTTCTCTACATTTATATTTCCTTTATGTGTTGCGCTCTTTTTTTAATAGCCTGTCTACATTTTCCTCAAATCTCTTTTTCTTTTTTCTTGTCAGTGTTTCTGTTTAACTTTGACAAGCCCACCTCTTTTAATTCAGTTTGACTCTTTCCGTCCTCATTTCCTTTCCTTCTTTGTGTATTTTTTCAATGCAGCAATGCACAATTTTTATAGCTTCTTCAATCCCCCTCTCTTTTGTTCTTTGGACCCAGCTCGTTGTTTCTCCACCTCCCTCCATCTTCTCTCTTTCCTCTCCCGCTTCACTTCACTACCCCTCTAGTACTCCAGTATTTCCCTCATTATCTTTCTGTATCTATGGACATTTTAGCCATGTTTTTTATATATTTCTCACTTTTCTTCGCCCTCTCTCCTATCCACTGTTTTCTGCTGCAATTGTCTCTTTCTGTCTCAGCCTCCTCCTCACTCTCCCTCTCATCTTTACATCTCTGCATCATTACCCTTGGGGATAATCTTGAGCATATCTTCTTTTCCTCTTTTTTTATTCTCATTGCATAATGACCCATTGGTACAATAGACACAGCTGCACAATAAAAGCCACAGTGCCCTTGCATATTATCCGTAATACCTTTAATATCTTTTATTCACTTTGGTCTTTTTTTCCCCTTCAGGCTGAGCTTTGTTAAACATCAATACAAGCACTATCTAACTAGCCCTATCAATTTCTACTTGAAGTGTACAAGTCTTTCTGTATTATAAAGAAATTCTACATTTTGCATTAATGCTGAAGTATTAACATTCAGTGGCTGACTTGGAATAGAGGAGCTGCACTAGAATCTCACAGAGAAGTGTAGGCTGAAGGGGGAAGCTAAGCAGCAAGGATGATTTTAGCCAGTGAATTTGAACTGTCAAATAATTCAGAGACTATCATAATGAGTAACCTAGGACATGTGGTTCTAGGTTCATGTGAACTTTTATGCAGGTGATTTGCCATGTAAGAAATGTTTGCCTTCACTTGACTCAGATAAGTAGTTGGATGGATGGATGGATGGATGGCATACATCCATCCATCCATCCATATATTGTATGAGCGATATATATACCCTGGTGTCTATTGTGAATGCTCCCACTAAGCTGATGTAAGTTTAAGAGCATATTTAATGTTTTGTGGTTTGAATCAGCCCTTTCACAGCCTCCACTGTATAACATTGAATGCATTGTCTTTTTCACTTCAAAACTCATCTTTTCTCTAAATCAAAAGCCACTTGCAAAGAAACCACAGAACACTGTCAATAATGTCTTCCATATGCCAGTACAGGAAAGACTTAGCACTTTGCTTACTGCAACCAAAATACATAACAAAGGGTTAGAAAGAGGAAAGTTTTAAAAAGGATGCCATTTGGGTTGAAATAACCAGTTCCAATTGGTTAGGAAAGAATTACTTTAGTGGTTTATAAAAGTTTAAGAGGGAAATGGACAGTAGTCTCCTGTGTGAAAGTCATACATTTTGTCAGCCAATTGATTTATTCTGGGAAGTAGTGCGGCCAATGGTTTGCTCTGCACAGACAATCACAGTCGTAATCTACACAACCACCAAAAGTTGAACGCAGACTTTCTTGGAAAAAGACTATTACCATTAAAAAAAAATCAAGAAAACATAGTACCTGTAATAAAACTCCAACTTTTCTGCAGTTCTGACAGCTGCTAGGGAAATAAGATGGTAACCTGACTTGGTGTCAGCGCTGCTGTACTGTACACGTGTGTGTTCCCCTACAATATTTGCCACTATCCCCTTTTGCTCAGTTGTCTTTGCTGTGATAAGCACAAGTGAATCTATCACATAACTTCTTATTCCGAGTGCAGTTCACAGGTTTTTGATTAG